>VDFB02252616.1:5428438-5545609 GCA_007258455.2 Sequoia sempervirens | reverse complement strand
ATTTGTTTAAGGGGAACGCCACCATGTACTTCTTCCCGCATGCGGGAAAGAATAGCAGTCACTCTATCTAAGGAATATGCACTAGTCCTCTCAAGTTCATCTTTTAGTTTTTCTAGACTATGCAACATTAACATGCATGGTTCACTATATATCCCCGGGTTTGCACCCAGTGCTAATGAATCTCTTTAATTTTTATCTCATTACTAATATTTATAAACAAAGATTCGTAGCACAGTGAAACATGATCTACATTTTCCATGCTATATATATACAAGAGACACCTAAAAAAAAAACAACAGACTTTGCAAATAATATATCTAGATAAAAGAATACAAATCTAAATAGAACTTGTAATAATTCATCTACTCATCAATAATATTTTCATACTATTAACTTGATTTAAAAAGAATTGGAAGACAACTATAATCTATAACATAACATCCTTAAATGGTTCAAATTTTAAATGAAACGATGAAAGAAAGAATAAGAATACAAAGATTAAAGTATAAAATCATTTGAAAATAATTGGGGATAAAAATATTTAATCTAATAGTTGTTAACATAAATGAACTTCAATTATATAGCCTTGAGAACATCAAAAATTATAGATTGGAAAGCAAAATAAATGTGTCATATTACTTGAATCAAATCTAATAAAGTTTGACTTTATTGCATACTTGTTATAAATATCTCACATGAACCAATGAAATTCAATGTGTCTCCAAATTACATAAGAAGAGAGAACCTAAATGTGAAAAAGAAAAAGAAAAAGAAATCCATCTTTTTGTAATGAGTTTGGTAAAATTTAAAAACATTCAAGAACCCCAAAATGGTTTGAAATTGATGAGCATAACAGAAATTTTTGAAGGCAAGAGGTCATCACAAAACATTCGGTTGTGGGCTTCAAAAATTTTCAATGAATGGTTTTCCAATAAGATGTATTAACCAAAATATTCCAAATTTTTATACAATTACTAAAGATGTACAAAATGAGACCTTTACTAAATAAATTTCAAAATGCATCATTAAATGTATATTAACATCATCTGCACTCTAATTAAAAACATTAAAACAACACGGAACACAAAGAGATGAAATTAAAAAGTTCCAACTAATGATGTTATAATAATCCTCCCCAAGTTGATCCTCTCATCCCAATCATC
The DNA here is from genome assembly GCA_007258455.2 of Sequoia sempervirens. Taxonomy (NCBI): domain Eukaryota; kingdom Viridiplantae; phylum Streptophyta; class Pinopsida; order Cupressales; family Cupressaceae; genus Sequoia; species Sequoia sempervirens. Next base: position 5,544,446 of record VDFB02252616.1, on the reverse strand, counting down.
ATACTTAATGTTTTGGTACTTGAATGTGTTGGTACTTGAATCATGTTTTGGTACTTAATGTTATGTTTTTTAAGAGGAAGCATTTTCTCTTTCTATTACCATAACGATTATTCTTGTTTTTGTAACTTGGTATTTCTATTTGTAGATTTTCAACTTTTTATTATGTAAATCATTCTTTGATACCCAAGTAGTCTAAAGGTTTTCTTGAATCTTATTTAGTTTTTAGATTTAAGTGCTTTCTCATTGTCTAATTTCTTAATCAAATCTAAACATTGTTCGATCCTTATTTCCTTCTAATACCAAAATCATCCTCTTTTCCTAACTATAAGAAGTCATAGTTCAATCCCACCATGGTTGTGAATCAAGCTAAAATTGGTATGATTGGGAATATGCATGATACTAAATTTATCATAATGGAGAAGAATCATTTGACCATGAGGCCCTTGTTGAGAAAATGGTAATCAAGATATAGCTTTGATGCACACAACCTTTCTTTGGATCTTGCAAATTTGGCTAGTAATATTAATCCTAGTACAATGATTGATCTCCTTCATATACTATGTTGATTAATAAGCCATGTGGAAAGAAAGTACTTAAAGTTAAATAGGTAAAAGGATAAGCTCAACAATCCCTTTGAGTGATGTGCCATTTTCCCTTCATCCCAAGCTTCTTCTTCATGTAGTCCTCCTTATTGTTTTACTCCTATCTATCTTATGCAATTTATTTCTCCTTCCACCAAATCTCCTTAAATTTATCCTCTCTCCTTTTTCCTAGATCTCATCTCATGCTTACTTATTATGATGCACATAGTTCTCTTGTCTCCACATTAGTTCTCATTAGTTTTGTTTCCACTTCCCATGTTCCCCTCACTGTGATATTCCTATGCAAGTCTTTGTCACTCCACACTCATTTATTATGTCACGACAAATTTATACACCACCTTCCATTTATCATCTTGCCACTTTCATTCATGTCCTTAATCCTAGTGTGCCTCTATCTACCCTTGACATTAATGTTTAAAGGCTTGTTGAGATGAAAAGTAATGTTGATTCCTTACCTAATGGAAACAAAAAGACATACATATAAAAATCAAACACAATTCAATTTCTATTGAAAATTTTACATCCATTTTTGTTGATTTTTGGATCCTAGATTTGAGATGCACAATGTTAAAGGAGATCCTGGATGACACATTCAAGGTTCTTTAGTGCCACATATTTGGATTTTGCGTATGATGATAAGTTATTGGCTAAGTTCTTCCCATGAAATTTAATAGTATTATCTTCCATTTGGGTCTATTTTTTAATATTAAAATTGGCCAATGCAAATATTAGGAATGTTAGATTGAAGTTTATTATTTTAGATTTTTTGACTATAAACAAGGATCGACAAAGTATATACATTCTTAACATTTGCATGTGCAAGTGAGATGAATGTAAAGAACTAAAGTTGTTAGAGGCTACCACACTTAATTATGGATCTTCTAATGCTTCATCTACATCATCCCACACCCTTGTAAATTTGAAAAGAAAATTATTTCCAAAAGGATAGTAAAATAATGGAAATGACCATTGTACAAACCATACATTATAAATGTTTCTAATATAATTATGACTCTAAAGCCTCCAACTTTTCCTTTGTAAAATGTGCTTCAAAATTTTACTTAGTGCTTGCATGATTACACTTCCTCCTATTATTTTCATTAGATAAATCTGTTATTCTAAAAGATAATGAGAAAGAATTTTGTTTGCTAAATTGTAGAGTTGTAATTATACTAACATTTTATGGGATTAAGGAATAATTGATTAAGGATTCATTTACAAAAAAAAATTAGCTTGAGGCTACTATCAATAATCCTCAATTGTTCCCTCCTAATGAAAATTTAAATATTTTACACTAAATAAATCTAATAAAATGGTTTCATATGAGGGTCATGAGGATTGAGGTACATATTATGCCGACGAGCTTGAAATCATTGATTCACCTATGTATGTGAGGAATGATAATTTGTTGGTATTAATAAAAATTATAAGGGTACTTATTCTTCTTCTTATGTACTAGTGATTGACTTTTATATAAATTTCTATGGACTAACTAGTATTCAAACTTAGGACCTCCCATTTGGTGTTAGGATGCTCTACTATTGAGCTAATGGCTCACATTGTGATGAGTCTTTTTATGGCTTAGGTGTGTATCATTTCTCCAACACACTCCCTTGAGCCACAACATAGGTGTCAAATGCACCTAGCTTGGCTCTAATACCATACAAGAATACCAATTATGAGGACCTCCTATAAAAATATGACATGAAAAACCGTGAACAATATTTAAAAGCTAATCCATAGTCTATCTTATTATTTATGCATATTTTCTAGGACCACCTATGCCCAAAACACAAAATAGTTTTTGTAAATACACCAATTAGATCTTATAAAATGCATTACTTAGATCAAATTATATGGTAAATTAAATATAATTAATGATTACTTTTTCTTTTAGTATGAAAGAGGTTAAATTCCAATATATGTTCTAGTGGGCTTGATTGAGTGACAAGGTGGAGTGATTGTTGTAATGAAGAACTTGCTAGGAAAGCTAACCAAGTTAAAATGTACACCTATACATACATCATTGTGGTAATATAGACCTATGTCATAAAAAACAATTGAATCCTATTAGTTCCAAAGTATTTTAGCAAAGAAGAGATAGAGGAATTTCCAACATGAGGCATAATTCAATCATAATATAATAAAACCATTAATCCATAGTTCTATGTATAAATGGACTGTTGTAGAGGAAAAGATACACATTTAATTTGTAAGGCATAACTCAACAATATGAAAACATATAGTAGAATATTGTACATTATTCTCAGGGTTTTTTCTTATTTGTGAGAAATGCAAACCTTCCATGCTAATTTTCTCTAAAACACACAAATATAGGGGGCAGTGTAATATCCCACCCTTTCCTAAATTTTTCCATAGCTAGTGATATGATAATATCCCAACAACTCTATGAATTTTAAAATTGAATGTTATGGACTATATTAAAATTATTTTGTGGACTAATAAACTAAAGAATATTCTTGATATTTAATTACACGTCTCTTGAGAAAAACAATGATTTAATATCTTATGAGTATTAAATTAGATTATGAGTATAATTTAAAGAATTATAGTCATGATTTTGTAATTGTCATGTAATAGACATAAATATCATTCCTTTTGTTGGTAAAACTACATATTTAGAGTAATATTATGAAGGTTAAATTTAAATGGTTTATCTAGCACTCAAATAATCATTCTAGACTAACATTTGATTTAAAATTTCTTTTACAATGATTATTGATTATATTTAATAAAAAATACTTGATATTCCCACCAAGTTATTAAGGGTGCAAATCAACTATTGACATGGACTAAACTATTGCAAACAAGGTAAATATATATAGTAGGAGTATCAACTAATGGTGAGGCACTTTAAGTCTAATCAAACATACAATATACCAAATAATATTAATGAAATAGTGGAGAAAATAAATAAATATTCAAACCTCATGAACACTAGAATTATATGGAGAAACCCTTTCAAAAAATCCCACTACTAAAGAGATATGAAGCTTTTATTAATATTCATAACAAGATTATAACAATCCAATCCACTCAATCTTCTTTAGTCTAATGTTTTGGCTATTTCTACATAACACTATTTAAACCTTATGTCATACATTAAATTATATATAGAGCAAGGGAAACAAGAAATGATCAATTAATTTATGTAATGAGTGGAAAAAAATCATGGTCCACAAGAAAAGAACCCATGCCCCACTATGCATTGGAACATGTACACAAAATATAAACGAACTAATGATATAGGACCTTAAATCCCATAACCTTGATAGTAACCACTCCCAATACTAGTGCTTTATGATGAAGATGTCAACTACAATAAGTCTCATCTATTATGAAAAGATGCTCCACTCTTCCCAATGTAACTCCTAGTACAATAATCATCACGATCTCCTTATTTAATTTTATTATAATAATATCTTGAGCCCATTGCTTACCTTTTCATTTTTTCTCACATATCACACTATAAAATTTTGGAGCTCATTTTCACTTTGCGAGAGTCTCTCGAGGGTTTTAATGGTGTCCAAATTGATATTTTTTAGCTTAATGCATCAAGCTCATTAATATTTTTAATTTTAAGAAAATATTAAAATCAAAGCTCTAGACTGTAATTTATGCCCTTTAGAAAGAATTTAGAAAAAAGCAACATTAAAGATAAGATTTTAAGTGAATGGAACACTAATCCCAACTTACACCAACCAAGTACAAATGGGTATTTAGCTTCATGGAGATTCATTCATGGTTGGTGATGGTGCATGAGTAGGATAATAGAGGAAGAAAGACCATATGTTCATATGAGAACCAAGGATAACATACTAGAGTAAATAAGCTTCAATAATAAAGGAATCTTGTAAGTATGGGGAAGAAAAATATATCAAACTAAATGCACTACCAAAAGATAGATCAATTGGGATTTTTTTATAGGAAAGTGTGATATTTAATTGAAATCCTAATGTATTAATATTGTATCTTCAACAATCTTGGAATGAGTACTTGGATGCCTATGTTGTCAAAAGATATTATTATTTTACTATTAATTCTCCTCATGTTGAAATTTCCATGAACTAGTTAGGATGCAAATCTCCACCACTAAGCTACCCACCCACTTTATGACAAGTCAATTTACGATTTAGGTATGCTAATTTTTTTGACACCTTTTTCACATTGTGAGATATTACCAAATATTTATAATGGTCATTTGGTTTTGTGTGGAATCATGAACCATGTAAGGGTGTGTTTATTGATCTTACTCACCAATAAAATGTATGCATTGAATAATTTTTGTTTTATCATCATTTTATCAACAAGCATATGCATATTTGAGGGTTTATTTAAAATTGACCAATGATATGTTGATTGAAACTATAGGATACATTATTTTACCTTAATTTTTGGTCTAAAAGATGAGGGAAGTTCTTATTCTATGTCATATTCTTTCTTCTTTAGATGTATCTCATATTTTACTTGGGTATCCATGGATAAAGCAATATCAAAGCAACATCATCTATGTCATGCCATCAAGGTATCAAATATGTTTGAACACTAGTAAAGAGGTTAAATTGCAAGAGATCCTATATATGCCTTTATTTTAGATTAAGTCATTTAACCTTAAATAATTTTAGAACATACATAGGGATCCTCTATATAAGTGCAAGGATTCTTTCGCCTAATTTGTAAAAATTTAAAAAGGAATAACAATGGTGGGAAAATCAAGACAAGATGCAACAATTTAGAATTCCTAAAGGGTTTACATTATTAGGAGCCAAAGTAGGTTATATGTGGGTTTTATATTATAAAATGATTCAAGAATCTATAAGGCCAAAAGAACCATAAGCATTGCAAACTTTAGTTTAGAAGCATAAGGGATTGGATATTTTCATTCCTAAACATGGTTTTCATAAAAAAAATTACTCATGTAGCAAGCACACTATAGAATTCACAAAGAAGGTTAGGGTTTTTAGCTTCATTTGTTATATGGAGATATTTTATTGTAATGTACATAATCAATGATATGATTCTTGATTTTTTATAAGATTTAATATTATGACACCTTAACAAACCAAGCTATGAATTTCATGGTTCACTCCTACATGTATGAAATTTGCATTTTCATCTACAAGTTTGACCCTAAATTTGTAGTTTTAAAATTATTTTGTGACCTTGACCCCTACACTTCTAGTCTTTAGGAATTTATTTATCTCCATTTTTTAGACTATGTTGAGAGCCATTATAATGTTTTTTTGCACTAACTTTGGGAGGAAACTCATTTTTCCTTATTCAAACCCTTGGATTATGCAAAACGGGGAAGCAAAATACTATATTGAAAATGCTTTAAAAAATTTCAAATTACATTATGCAAAACGGGGAAGCAAAATACTATATTGAAAATGCTTTAAAAAATTTCAAACAAGTGCAATTTGAATTCAACAAATTTTAAAAAAATTGCATATAGGGTTTCAAATTTAAACAAATACATGCATTTTGAACTCTAAAAAAATCAAATTTTAAATACCTCGTGCTCAATAGTGGTTGATATGTGAATTGGAATGATGAACTTCGAAGAGAGGAACCGAAATTTGCTTTCGCGGGTGAGAGAAACTTTGTTGGGTCACCGTCATGGATTCTGTTCGCCACGTGCACCAGGAAGACAATGACTGGTAAACAACACAGTAAAAATGTGAAAATGAAAGCTTTTTTTTTGTTTTAGTCATATTGAAGGGGTTTGGCCGAACCCACTTTAATATGATTTTTTAATAGGGGCGTTGACTGGTTCGGCCGAACCCATTTCAATTGAAGAATGGGAAAATGCTGAATTTTCCTTCCTCTTAGAAAGTGTAAACCACTATTCTAAGGTGAACTTTATTTCTATCCTATTAATGTGTTAGTACTTGGCATTTTGTTAGATTGCAAATGTCATTCTATAATATATTAAGTTAGCAACAAGAGGCAAGAAGTATTGACATTATGAATCCAAGATTGGAATTTAATTTTGTATTCTCATGTCTATTTCCATGTTTAGATAGTTGTAAACACAGTTTAATGTTATAAAATTATGCACTTTTAGAATTCACTATTGTTGTATAATTCAAACAACAGAAATATTTTGTGTGGTATATTCCCAACGTGTGCAATTTCTCAGATAAGATGAAGTTTCATCCTTCTACTACTGCCAAATGTTAAGAACATTTATACCATGATTCTTCAATCTCAAATGAGTACTGGATTTCAATCGAACTTTGTTGTTACCATATTAACATCTATTATCTTTGACTAGTCTAAGTCATTTTCTCATAATGCTTTAATATTGCTTTGAATTTATTTTCATGAAGATTGGAATGTTTGTGGAAAGTGTAAGCAAAGAGGAATATCCTTTAATGATTTGTTTCTGAAAAGTTGAAGGGAAAGCTTCATTTGAGTGAAGAAAAAATGAATGAGTTAGAATAAATTAACTAGAAAAGAGGTTTTCTAATGGCAGATGATCCATGGCAAGAAACATATAAATACATCTAGCATGACTAGAAGTAGAAGAGATGCTATAGAATCTCTTAGTATTACAAAGAATAATACTGTAGAAATACTTCTTGTTAGACCAGGTGAACAAAAATCAAGAGATCAAAGACAAGAGACCAACCTTCAGTGTTGCTAGTTTCTTGTCGCTAGTCTCCAGCTTATCAAAGGTTACTAAGGCCTTTAAATCCACATCCAATGTTTCCTATTGTCATCAATGAATCGAAGGATAGGTAAATCTTCACGCAAAGACAAAATTTCACCTTTTCACATTTAGTTCTTAAGGAGAAAATGTTTGAAATATAAGTGCAACATAATAGTTTGTGCATAATGCAGGGTTCCAAACTTTAAGTTCAATGTTGCAAAGGTTCTGCAATCACTAATTCCTATCATTGATCACTCGGTAAATATTTTTTATGAACGATGAATCAACTTAGTAGCTTAAATGGCTTTAATTGCTTATGCGGTATTTACCTTCGTAGGTGGTGGAACAGACTATTCACCCCTGTCTTGTTTAACTATCTGAAGATGTAGATGTTGATGTAAGATACTTCGCTAGTCAAGCAATTTAATAGTATGCTTAAATAATTTCTCCTTGAAAGTTTGGCATCTATTAAATATTAATATACACCCCTTAATTAGAAATTTGAGAAATGGCATCCAATTTTTTTGTAATCTACTATTGTGATTTCGTTGTTTATAATCTAGCAGTATGCTTCAATATTCTCACACAAAAATTATACATCTGTAAAGAGGAAACCCACTACTTTTTGGATAAGAAAAATATACTATATATCAAGGAAAGGGCTTTGCATATTGTTTGATAGTATGTTTCAACGTTTTCTTCATCAAATTCTGCATCTTCTCATAGGAAACTTGAAATGTTTTTCATTTTTCCTGTAATTTACAATCTTGTATATCATTTGATAGAATAGTTCAATATTTTCAACATTGAATTCTGCATATATTAATAGGAATTTTATCGCTTAAAAATAAATAAATTGTGAAATGGTATTCAGATTTTCTGTAATCTAGAATCTTGTAATTTTCTTGAATATCATTTGATAGCATGCTCCAGTATCTTCTATCTCATCTGCATCTATTATTAGGATACCAACTACTTTAAATGTGTGAAATAGCATGTTGATCATCTTCGTTTTAGAATCTTTTAATTTTTTGCATATCATTTTGATAGTTTGCTTCAACTTTTCACCATCAAACTCCACATCTATTAATAGGATACCCGTTCCTTAGAAGTTAAAAATATGTAAAATTATATTCAAATTGCCTGTAATTTAGAATCTTATGATTGCATTATTTGATCATATTCTTAGGTGTTTTCTCCTTCAAGTTCAACATCAATATATAGGAAATGCTTTACTTAATGATATTTGAAATGACATTCATATTTTTTTTAATTTTCCATTTTGTTGTTTTCTTGCATATCATTTAATAGTATGGTTCATTTGTAAACAGATACATCGTTGGGTCCAAAGCTGAGGGCGATAGTCTTCTACATTGTAAACTGCATTGTGGCTATTCCTCTATTTGTAGTGATGCTAGCAGCCCATCCCTTTGTTCTTTTGTTTGATAAATACAGAAGGAAGATTCATCATCTGATTAACAAGGTTTGGACAAGTCTCACACTTTGGGTCTTTCATAAAGTGGATATTGAAGGGTTGCAAAACTTACTACCACCCAATGTCCCGAATGTGTATGTTTCTAATCAGCAGAGCTACTTAGATGTATTTGTTTTGTTGTTGTTTGGAAAGAGTTTTAAGTTCATAAGCAAGACCAACATTTTTCTCATTCCTATTATTTTATGGGCAATGTTTATGACTAATCACATCCCTCTGCGTCAAATGGACAATAAAAGCTAAATGGTATTTCCATATTTCTCAGGCATAAATTCTTTCTTTGAAGTATATTTCAATGTTCATATGGTTGAATTGTCATTGAAGGTTTTGATTACTAAAAATTAACTCCAATACTCTCTAAAATTACACTATTATCGCATGCTAATATGAATGTTTTGTCACTTGTGTTATGCTACTAAGAGTCTTGTCTAATTGTCAATACAAGAATGCCTTAAATGGTGCCTGAATGTTCTAAAACATGGAACCTCAGTTCATTAAATTCAAAGCAAAATAAACTCATGTGCCATGCTATTGATGGATGTGCATACTTTGTTACGACTCAAACTTTCCTTGCTCTCACTTTTTTATCCACTTTACTTTTTTAACCAACATGCTCGAAACAAACTGGCAGGAACTCTTCAAAACCTTTCAATCAATTTCAAACATAGAGGCAGAAGAGAAGGAGAATTTGTTTCAAAGGGAACTATCCTTATTTACCCCACGGATGTTTATTGTTGCTATTTTTGCTGGTTTAAATCATCATTACAATTGATATTTTCTACAATTTTTAATATGTTATTTTAATATCTAGATATTCTCCACTAGAGAGGCCTTGTGTTATTAGAAAGCTCATGTTTATGGTTGAATTTTGCATTTATGAATGCAAACTATATTTCACCGTACACAATAATGAAGGCATTTATCTGGCACATACTCAAGGAAAGAGACATCATACAAATTTAGCGAAGCGTGCTGCTCTTGAAGCAAAAGATGCTCCAGCCCAACCACAACCAAATAGAAGGAAAGTTGCACCAAAGAAATCAGGTGTATTATCTCAAATTCCTTTTTCAATGTATAAATTTTTAAAATCTATTTTTACTATCAAATCCTAATTGCACTCTACTGTGATTTCTTGTTTCCCATTTTTCTTTTAGTCCAAGGTGTTAAATTGTAATTATTTCATTTTGTAATGTGATTAGCATAAAACTTTGCACCTCTTTCCATTCAAGATTCAACACAGTTGTGGTATACTTATCCGGTTCTCTCTTAATCATAGTAAAATTCCATGTCATGCAAATTCTGAAATCGTATTTGAATAGTCATTAGGATTGGAGCATCTTTTTCAATTTACAATGAAATATATTTTAGAGTATCGAAGGGGTATTGTTGTAGTTTCTATTGTCTTCTTTTGAGACTCATGTCTTTCAATTATGACACTTCCTGCCCCACCTCTCTGGCTGCAAGTTAACCTTACAGGATGACCGTATGTGTTTATCTTTGGTCCTTCAAAAAAATGTTTATATCCAGTGTTGATTTTATGTATCCTTTTCTTTCCTGGACAAAGCTTTTGCAAGTATGGACCTTGATGGAAATGCAAGCATGCTATCCTTGGTAAAAGAAGTGGCAATGGGCCAATTGTTGTATGTAACTAGTTTTAAAAACTTGATGACAAGAGTCTAGATTATTGTGAGTTTTTTGGCTTCATTTCATCATCTATTTTCCATAGGAGAAAGATACATTTTATTTAACTCATGAGAATGAAAAGCACCGCACAAAATGAACAGAAGTCAGATGTGAGCACATGAATGGAAGTCGAAGGCGAGGCAACCTTGTGCAATACGACATCAGAGATAGCTATTGGGAACATTGTGAGATGTGTATTACATCTTATTCACAATGAAGATGTAGCTTTCACAATAGCAGATGTTTTGGGCTAAAATGTACAAGCTACTTCTTCTACAGGTTCTTCAGGAGATGAATCTCAAGTAAAAAGCAAATGTGAGCTTATTTCATGAGATTGATTTTTTTGTCATTGCGAGAATATTTTAGCAAAGAAAGCATGTTGGCAAAGCAAAAGTATAAATCCATTTAGATATTGCAACTTCATAGCATTTTTTAGATCTACTAGACTTTGCATATTACTTTAATTAATAGTATCCATTGCAGCTGCTGGAATCTGGATCTCTTTCCTTTTCTCCTTATATTTAAGCTAGATAATAAATAATCCCTTATTTTGTCAAGTTGAGTTTTTAAGTTGTGCCTACATTCATTCACATTTTTCAATAATCTGGGAACAATGTTAATTGCTAGCTAAGGACTCTACTAAATGTGATTAATATTATTCTTCTCTCTTTACATATGAATCTTACATTAATTTGCTTTAAGATGATATTTATTTCAAAACTTCCAACATTCATTTTTAGGTGATCAATTTAGGTAAATTAGTACACGTTGTAGCTATAGTGCGTCCTTGAAGGAAAAGACTAATGTTTATCCATTTTGTAATAAGTGCCTTGTTTACATCAATCTAAGATATCTTGTTGTTATTGCACAAAATTATAATCAATGCTTATAATGCCTTAAATGAGCCTTTCCTATTGTCATGGTAAGCTTTTAATTCTAATTTTTGTCAAATCTTATCATTTTCAATCACTTGTAGTGGAGTTTGCATTAAGCTAATATACATGTTCTTTTGTGTTTTTAGAACCAATTGCCCATACCACCAGGAAAAAACTTTACATACAAGTTCCAAAGCAAGGATCAGATACGTAGCTAGGATTTCGAGACATTAAAATTGTTAGCATGCCCAGCCTCCTTGTTCCAGCCATAGAAGTTAATAGATCAATTTGAATACTTATAGAACTGGTTGTTATAAAGCCAATGAAGTTGTAGACATGATTTATGGATTTTCAATGTATACAAAAAATAGCATGTTTTGCAAAGTTGAGAAGCACATTTTAAAACAAAAAGTATTTCTAAAATAAACTCTCCAATCTAATTGGTTGAGAAAGCTTCACCAATGTTTATAACTGAAACATGGTTCTACAGATGAATGCTTTATTCTAGAAATATGCGCTATTAATTTGTGATGTTGCATTAGCAACTTGAATTCTAGTGTTTTATGAGCTTCGAGGCATTTTCTAGATTATCTTGTATGCATCAATATACTCAAGTTAGCACTTTTCCAAATTTTTGTGGCAGGGACTCTAGCTGCATGCAGCTCTTGTTTCATTTAATTCTCTAAAGAGAGGATATAGTGAGGGAAAATAATACTTTTATTGTGACACATGTGATTAACGAGCAAGAAATGGTAAGTATGAATGCACTTAAACCTACCTTTTAGGGTAAAATGCTTGATCAGGAAAAAAATACCACCTCCATGGTGCTAGTAGGTCTTCACATTTGAAGTCATTTTGGTATATCATCAAATGTAACTCATCACCTTGCAGAAAGTCATTTATACACTCTTTGTCCTAGCTACTCTTTTAGTGCTTGGATTTTTCCTCTTCCATGGACAAGCTAGTAGATTTAGCTATAAGTTCCTTTGCTACTTCAAACTAGACTTTATTGATGCTTGTATTACCATTGTCCCATTATTGTGCAATTATAACAAATAGTTAGGGCAAGGTCAAAGTATCTCATGGATTTAGAGTATACTTCCACACAATCCTTTTTTTAAATTCTACAAACAACATCATTATTTTGGACTTCAATGTAGGTATTCAACTCTATTCAAACTCTATCACCAAGTTCATATTAATAGGAGAGGAGGAGATAACTTAGGTTAAAAGAAACTTATAATATGTAGTCAATTGGAGCAAAAGGAGAATACAATTCACAACAAAGTGTTGAGAATAAAAGTGAATGTCAATGGAAAATGAGAGAGGGAAACACTTGATTTTACTTGATTTTTCCTTTTTTGAGCTCCATCTCCATTATCTCTCCACCTTGACTCATAATTACTTTATGATCTGCGGTTTATCAATACATGATTACTGCTACACACCTTGATGCACTCCTTATAAATCCATGTGTGTGGATGAACTCTCCCTTGTTTCAACCTTTTCACTTGCTCTCTCATAAGAGGACTATCATCTTTAATTTCATGGTTTCCTTCAATTTCCTAAATATCCTATTTGAGGGTTGGGACTTTCTTTTACGATTAAAGTTGATGGGATATGTTATCATTATTGTTTTCTTGTAAGAATTTTTATTTTATATTGTGAGGAATAGTATAGAAATTATGCCAACATCGCCACCCCTCCACACATTGCCTAGTATTAGCTAAGGTATCCAATACCTTGTTTCCCTTTTGGTAGATATAAGTAGGTTTGACACTAACAAGGTTGGCCATTATTAGATTTAAATATTTGACATAAATTTTCATGTTCAACTTAGGATTCAATGTTCTATTAATAGGTCTATTATTAATTTTGAATCCCCTTCATTGTGAATTTTTCCTATCGTTAGGGAGAGTGCAACCTGAAGACATTGACAAGTAGTAGTTGCTTCTTCCTTATTATTAGAAATAACATCCTAAATTACTAGCATGGGTAGCAATAAGAGCACCATTATCATCTCATAGAATATCTCTAGTGCTAGAATCTCTATAGTCCCCTTTAGCACCATCAAAATTAAGTTTCACCCAACCTTTCTACTAGCGATTCCATTTTATATCTTTTGTAGCTCTTTGCTCATTTGTATTCACATTTTTTATTTCTATTTTTATTCACCAAGTGTTGTAAATTATCTTTTCTATAGGATTAGGGAGATTCTTAGGCCTTTTTAGGGTGGCCATTTCTATATTCCATGCAGGTTTTCTTGAAGTTGTAGGGATTTATCCCTAAAAATATTGTTATTTATTTCTTTCTAGATCTTCCAATACAAGTGTGGAGGAGAGAGGAACCACAATTCCCTTATGACTAGATGTGAGAAGGGAGAATAATAACAATCCATTAAGGATTTCATAGAGGTTGGCATGATCCACTTCACATTAAACTTTGTAAATAAGTCTTCCCAAAAATTTGGCTAACATAATTGTAGTGGAAAAAAGGTGATCCACTATCTCCTCTTCAATGACACAAAACACATATATTGGGGAATGAGAATCCCCTTCTTTGTAGATTATTTTGAATAGAATTTTATCATGAGAAATGCACCACCAAAAATGGTTGATTTTAGGGATAATTTTTTTATTCAAGATTCTTCCCCACCTTGATTTGGATAGAGGGTTATCAGGTAGGAGATAAAATGTCAAAGCCATAGTATATAAACCCTTTGGATTTTTAAACTAGATAAGAGAATCATCTAAAGAAGAAATGGATATTCTGATCTACTTTTAGTTTATATAAGATTTTAGAAATAGCTAAAGAAACTTTATTAGATCAAAATAATCATTTAAATTGACCCACCCTTTGCTTTGGTCTTTCTTGGCAATATAATCTTCCTCTAGGGTCTCAAATATAGTGAAAAAGAGCCACCTATAGTTGTTTTAATGGAGGGATTAAATGGAGAGGACCCAAATCTAAGCAAGAATATTCCCAAAAGTTGACCCATTCCCCTTCCATATTCTCCATTTCATACCCTTTGTAAGTAAATGTCTAGCTTTATTGATGTTATTGGTTATAAGATATCCCTTAGGGACAAAATCTGAAGAAGAAAGAAGACAAGGATCTTGATGCAAGAAATAATTAGCTTTCATGATATCTATCAAGTCTTTGTTCTCTTTCATGAAGCTCTGCCTTATTTTAGCCATAAAGGCTTTATTAATATTTTGTATTTTTCTCAAGACCAATCCACCACAATCTTTATGGAGATGAACCTTGTCCCAATTAATGAGAACTAGCCTTCTTTTCTCTTTAGTTCCCATCCAAAAAAAATATTTTAAATTTATTTTATCTTCTCAACCATAAAATTTGGGATTTTGAATAGGAAAAGGAAGTAGATCAAGATACTTTGAAGAGAGAGTTTTAGGATTCAATACTTTATGGGTTGAGATAGTAGGGCACCTTTCCATCTAGCTCAATTTCTTTGGATTCTTGTGACAATAACATTCCAATAATATGAGCGAATCTTATTTGTGATGAGGGGAAGACCCAAGTAAGTAGGTGGGAGGGTGACAAAAATACAAGATGAAGAACTAGAAAATTATTCTTGAATAGGCTCAAAGGTATTGAAAAAATAAAGAATTTTTTATGGTAATTGATAAGCTATCCCAAAACATCAATATAGTCAGTAATGATTCTCTTCCAACCTAGGTCTTCCTTTAAATAAGAAATAACAAATATAATCATATCATATACAAATTTTTGGTGAGTGAAGGGGGGGAGGAAGAGGCAAGTTTTGAACAACCTAGTGAGAGCCTAATTATCAACCATTTTAAAAATATTTTCTACTTAGAAATTCTATTGTTAGGATGAATAGAAAAGGTGAAAGGTCTCCTTGTCATAGGCCCCTTCTACAACTAAAAAATTAAATGGGATGACCATTAATCAAAATTGATATTTAGGAGTACTAAGACAATATTGGTTCATTTTTAGAAATTTACCCTTAAAGGCACCCCAAAAAGGAAAAACCAAGAAAATATATTGTAATATTTGGAGATGCTGAGTTTAAGTATCATACTAGGTATTTTATATTTTTCTAGATAATGAAGGATCTCATTGTTAGACACACAAGACAACTGATAAGGGGGGTGAATCAATTGTACATTAAAACATTCAAACCTTCATTAACCTTCAAACCTTTAGTATGTATCAACATGAATGAAAAAAATGAAACAACATCAACAACCATACACAATAGAACACTAGATTTACATGGAAAACCATAATTAGGGAAAAACCATAGTGAGAATTAACTCACATATATATGAATAACAACATCGATTACAAAAGGCTCACTATCGAAAGGGCTCACTGCCCAGAAAGAAGAAAGGCTCACTGTCAAGAGCTCACAACCAAAAGCACTCAGTGTCTTGAATAGAAGAGAATATAAGATTGTTACAACGAGGTTCACTACCTTTGAGCAATAGGAAGATCCACCACAACAACTCTACACCATTTGCAACCTTTGACCCACTGTCTCTAGCGACTTTAGGCACTAAAAAATGTAGACACCATCTGCTCATTGCTTTTGGTAGTCATAGGCATTTAAGCTCGCACGCAGATCTCAACACACATGTACATTCACTTTTTTTCATACCACACTTCACACCACACATATCCAATAATTGACCTTGTATATATATCATCCACATGTTAGATGCACATGACAATTGAGAGGGGGTGAATTAGTTGTATACTTTAAAACATTCAATCCATCACTATATTTTCAAACCCTTATCGACCATTAAACCCTTAACATGCATTAAAAAAATGTAAACATGTAAAGAAATAATGGAAGAACATCAAACATATAAGAACAAAAAATTTATATGGAAAACCCAAGAAGGGAAAAACCATGGTGAGGATTGACTCACTAATATATGAATTGCAACACTAAATACAATAAGGCTCATTTCCCAAAAAAGAAGAAAGGCTCACTATTAGTGGCTCACTACCAAAGGACTCACTATCCAAAATAAATAAGAATAGAAGGGTGTCTCATTGCCAATTTGAACTATTAACAATGCATCTCTCTTATGCCAAAGGTACAGTTCCATTGAAGCAAAAACAATGCATTCAACAAATTGAAATGTAGACACCTTCTGCTTACTACATTTGGAAGTCACAGGAATTAAGACTCACACTCATATCATCACACTTGATCACATTCATATCTTTCATATCACACACTCGACACTTGATTCACATAACTCTCCTTGCATTTATACCTTTTACGACCTAAAACAATCTCAATTAGGTCAGCCTTAAGGAAATGTATGCACCTCAATCATGTAACATAAAATAGGTCAGCACCAAACACTTGCACATTGTAAATAAGTGAAGGAAGACCATGCCATTACTTAAATAGGACCCAAATCTACACCGAAATGCTTCTCAGAACTTCCTCAAATGAAAATTATCCTCCACAATTAGTGCTAGCATGCCAGGTTAGCCAAACTTGCACTAACACTAACAAGAAACTCTAATCACACCTTTCCAGGTCCAAAAACATCTCATGAACCACACAAAAACACTCCACAACATCTCAAAATATTCCACATCATTAGAATATTCACCACTACTATTGCAACCACCTGAAACTTAAGAACACCTTCAATTTGTGCAACCAAACATACTAACATAGACATCCAACACACCAAACAACATTGTATAACAACTCAACACTTGAAACTTCAAGGGAAAATATATACAGACAATATAAGCACATTCCCAGATTTGCAACACCATAACCTTCAGTGTGGAGAAATGTGCAACAATCTCATTTTCCTAGCTACTTCACCAAAGAGACATATTGTCAAACACATCTTCCATTGCAATATGATCCAAAACCTAAAAATCTAGATATAACACCTCTAAACACCTTCAAATGATCATCACGTACAAACCACATAAGAATATCTTCAACCATGAAGAAATTCAGAGTAAACCACTAAACACACCTCTATTATATTGAACTCTCTTTTGTTCAAATTTTCTCAAAAGCACTTGGAAACCAAGTGAACCAACTCCATCAACAACATTACTGACATTTCTACAATGCATCTTCAGACTCTACAACACCTCTCATCAACCACAACACATGCAAAAATCTTTCCAAACACACACAAGTCAGGCTTCCAACAACTTTTGCAACTATATTGAAGTAAGACATCAATGACAACAACAACAATATTATGTTGACATCAACATCAACTCCAAGAACATCATCAATACCAATACTGGGGTTGACATCATCAACACCAACAACATTCCAACACTCTTCATACAAGGGGTTGAAATCAATGACAAAACCCAAGCAACTCACAAACAACTCAAGCTCCAAACATCCAACAATCTCCCCCTTTGTCATTGATGGGAACAGGTCTACATTCTGAAAAACCATCAACAACAAAAATAACCAACAAAAATTCTACATAAGCAGTACTCCCTCTAACTGGGACAAATATTTATTCTTCATACTCTCTCTTCATAGACTTCTTCTCCTACAACACCAACAACACCAACAACACCAACAACACCTACATTCTAGATTACTTTCTCTCTTTCCATGTTTTCTCTCCCCTTTTCATGTTTTTCATATTTTCTCTCCCCCTTTGACATCAATGGAAAAGGGCCATAAACTTATCCATTTCTCTTTCTTACATGCTTGCTCTTGAACTCTTTTATTCTCCCCCTTTGAAAATCACACATCATCATCATGCTTTCTCCCTTTGATAGATTTACAAAGGGAAACAACTACTCTCTTTCCACTTTTCTACATCATCCGCTCTCACTTCCTTTGACAAAGCTTCAAAGGTCGTCACCTTCAAACAAATATTTTTCTTTCCTTTGCACTCACTTTCTTGCACACTCCCCCTTAGGGGCACACAATATGCTCCATTTTATTGCACCAACCACTAACTGCTACTACCTACTCCCCTTGAGAGGTAGCCTTCAATATCAATCTAGGACCAAGAATGTATCTTGAAATTCTTCCTAGATAGATGCACACACTTATGCATCTACTTGAAAGGAGAGGCAATAACCCCTAAATTCTGTTGAAGATATTCAAAAGTATCTTTTGGAAGAGCCTTGTGAAAATTTCAGCAACCTAATCCTTAGTAGACACATACTCCAACTTCACCTCATTATCTACAACATTCTCTCTCAAGAAGTGATACCAAAAATTGAGATATGTTTTGTTCTTTAATACATTACCAAATTATTTGAAATATTGATAGCACTTATATTATCACACATGATAGAAATATGTTCATCATATAAAACTTTGATATCCTTCAATTTTTTCTTCATCCATAACACCTGTGTATAACATAATTCTGCTACAATATATTTTCCTTCTACAAATAGATAATGATATTTAATCATTCTTCTTATTTAGCCATGAAACAAACCTCCTTCTAAGAAAGAAAGTACCATCATTTGTAATTTTTATGTTATCTACACATCCAACCCAATCTGCATCTATATATGCACTCAAAGATAATTTAGCATCCTTAGGATACCATAAACTGTAATCCATTGTGCCCTTCAAGTATCTGAATATCCTCTTCATTGCTACAACATAAGATTGAACATTTGGGATCTTCTTGAAATCTCCACAAGACAAATTTAATGCATGATATCCAGTCTAGTGTTAGTAAGGTATAATAGTTTACTAATCATTGATTTTTACTTTCTTTGATTTTTCCTAGGAGATTCATCATTCTTGTTCAACTTACAACTAGTAACCATAGGAGTACATACCGATTTAGAATAATCCATTCCAAACTTCTTCAACATTTCCTTAACATACTTAGACTATCATATGAATATACCTTTCTTTGATTGAGTGATTTGCAACCCATGGAATAAATTCATCTCCCCACACATTGACATCTCAAGCTCTTTCCACATTTTCTCTACAAACTTCTTGCACATACCTTCATTTCCTCCAAAGGTTATGTCATCAACATACACTATGACAATTAGGATTCATTCCCCTTCAACTTTGAAATATAGATTTCTATTTGCAATACCTTTTCTAAATCCTTGCTACAACAAATACTTATCTAACCTTTCATACCAAGCTCTAGGAGCTTGTTTCAATCCATATAATGCTTTCTTCAATCTGCAGACCATATTTGTATCTTCTAACAACTAAAAACCTTTTGGTTGTTCAATGTATACCTCTCCTTCCAATTCACCATTCAAGAATGCAGACTTCACATCCATCAGATATAATTTGAAATCTTTATGTGTTGCAAAAGCTAAAAACATCTTGATAGCTTCCATTCTTGCAATTGGAGAATTTTTTTCCCTCAAAATCTATACCTTCAACTTGTGAGTAGAACTTATACACAAGTATAGCCTTGTTCCTAACAACTTTTCCATATTTATTTAGATTTTTTTGGAATACCCACTTAATTCCAATCGCAATTTTTTTTTCCGGTCTTGGTACCAATTCCCAAGTCATATTCTCTTCTATTTTTTTTAGATCTTTCATTTCTTTGATCCAATTCACATCTTTGCATGCATCAGTCACTATTTTTGGTTTCACCTCAGAAAGTAAACATAAATTTACTTGTTCCTTTGTCATAACAACTTTTCTCCTTGTCAACACACCTTTGCTTTTGTCATTAATGATTTGATCTTCATAATGATTCTTTTTCACATACATAGGAGTCTTAGGATTCTTTTTCAAAGCTTCTTCCTCTTCAAATGCCAACTCTTTCCCTTTATCTTTAGTATTTTATTCTTCACTATAGGGGGATTCATTAGATTCATATCCTTCTATCAGCATTGAACTTTGATGTGGTTCTTCATCCACTTTGACACATGCACTCTAAAAAATCTTCTTCAACCTTTTATTGTAGCACTGATAGGCATTGATTCTTGTAGAGTATCCAAGGAAGATTCCTTCATTGGATCTTAAATCAAACTTTCCTAAGTTTTTTTCATCCCTTTTAATATAACATTTTCTTCCAGAAACTCTGAAATATTTCACAATAGGAGTTTTACCATACCATAACTCATAGGGAGTATTTGAACTGTTCACTCTTTCTTGACCTCTGTTAAGAATGTAGACCACAGTATGAATTTATTCTCTCTAATAGACATATGGAAGATTGGATTCCTTCATCATTATCCTAGCTACTTCTTGAATTGTTTTGTTTTTTTCTCTCCACAACTCTATTCTTCTGAGGATTTCTAGGGGTATATCAATGCCTTCTTACTCCATAATCTTCAAAAAAATTGTTAAACTCATTTGAAGTAATATCACCACCTCTATAAGATCACAAACATTTTATTTTCAAGTTCATTTCATTCTCAACCATAGCCTTGAGTGCTTTAAAATTATCTAGAGCTTAGGATTTTTGTATTGATAGGCTTTGTAATCTTTGGACTATCTCTCACAACATCAATAGAATTGATCTTCACTAGGCTATCAAAATTAATGTGACCTATTCTTCTATGTCAGCCAACTTTTATTAGTTTGAGACATAAATCACTTTGTGCCAATACCTTTGAGCTAATAAACATGATCTTTTGTCCTTGTTCCAGTAGCAATCAAAGTACTGAAGCTTCTTTTTTTGATTTCACAATAACCATTTTTAAACACAAGATTATATCCTCTACTACATATTTGTCCTACACTTAGAAGATTATGTCAGAGACCCTTGACATAAAGAACATCATCTATTTTATTCTTACCATCAAAACTAATTGAACCTTTTCCATAGATCTTAGTAGATGTATCATCACCAAGCTTAACAAGACCACCATCATACTTTTCAAGCTTAAAAAAATTACTCTTATCACCTTTCATATGATTTGAGCATCCACTATCAATTATCCAATAATTCTTCTCTCTAGCATGAAAAGAAGTCGACATAGTTCCTTCAATGTTTTGACCTATTTTTGGAGCACTTTCCTTTACACATATTTCAAGATTAGTAGAATTAGTTCCAACATTTAGAGCCATGGAAAAACATTCATCACTTTATTTGGATAATCTGATTGTTCATCATCATAAGCACCATTGTCCTTTTCAACATAATAACTCTTTTTGAGAAATTTACCCTTATGATCTTTTTTTTTGTCATTAGTAACTTTGATTGGACATTTAGAAGCATAATAACCCATCTTCCAATAATTGAAACATTTGAAAGGTAGCTTACCTCAATACTTTCTAGTTCCTTTTTTAATCTCCTCACAAAATTTTCTTCCACCTCATCAAGATCATCTAGATCTAATTCATCATCTTTCTCTAATTTGCAGACCTTAAAGATAGTTTATTTATTTGTAACATCTTTACCAAAACCTCTAATTTCAAAAGAATTTAAAGAACCAAACATTTGATCTCTAGAATAACTATCTAAATTATGAGCTTCCTCAATAGAAAAAAAATTAGAACTATAATTTTTATGTAGAATTCTTAATACCTTTTTCACAACTTTGTTTTCATCGAGCTTTCCACCAAGACCATTGATGGCATTGACAACTTCATCAACTTTGAGCATGTAGGTGGTAATATCTTCATCTTCATACATCCTTAGGGTTTCAAATTTGGCTTTGTAGTTCTACATCTTTGCTTTGTTGACCTTTTCATCTCCTTTATAGATACTTTCCAGTTTTGTCCAGATCTCTTTAGCATATTTAGATTTATCACTTTTCCAAGTTCATAATAAAAAAGACTACTCAATATTGTATTCCTTTCCTTTCAATTGCTTTCATAATCCTTGATCTCATCATCACTTGTAAGACCATTTACAGGCATAGTATAACCTTTTTCAACAGACTACCAAACACCAAATCCAAGGGAGACTAAGAAATATTCCATTTTGGCTTTCCATTAGGCATAATTTGTTCCATCAAACATAGGAGCTCTGACACCCTTCCTATGCTCCATCCGTATTTACCTCAACTGGTTAAGCTTTTTCCTAGGAACCACAACTCTAGTACCAATTTTTAGATGCACAAGACAACTGGGCGGAGGAGGGGGGGTGTAAATCAGTTGTATAATTTAAAACATTCAATTCCTCACTATCTTTTCAAACCCTTATCATCCATTAAACCCTTAACATGCATTAAAAAATGTAAACATGTAAAGCGGTAATGTAAAAACATCAAACACATAAAAATACTAGATTTACATGGAAAACCAAAGAAGGGAAAAACCATGGTGAGGATTAGCTCACTAATATATAAATTGAACTCCAAATACAATAAGGCTCATTTCCAAGGGCTTACTACCTAGAAAAAGAAGAAAGGCTCACTATCAGTGGATCACTGCCAAAGGAATCATTATCTAGAAGAAAGAAGAATAGAAGAAGGGGTGGCTCACTACCAATTATAACTATTAACAATGCATCTCTCTTATGTTGAAGGTACAATTCTACTGAAGCACAAACAACTCATTCAACAAACTAAAATGTAGACATCTTCTACTCATTGTATCTGGAAGTTATAGGCATTAAGGCTTGCACTTAGATCATAAAAATTGATCACATTTACATATTTCACATCACACATTCTGCACTTGATTTACACAACAAATCGCCTTGCATTTATACCCTTTGCAACCTAAAAAAATGTCAATTAGGTTGGCCTTAAGGAAACATATGCACCTCAACCATGCAACGTTAAATAGGTCAGTACCAAACACTTCAAAAATGTAAATAATTGAAGGAAAAATAAGGAATTACTTAATTGGGACCCAAATCTACACCAACACAGTTTTGAACACTTCCTCAAATGATAATTATCCCTTGCAATTAACACTAGCATGCCAGGTCAACCAATCCTACACTAACACTAATAATAAACTCTAATCATACCTTTCTAAGTCCAAAAAAATCTCACAGACCATACAACAACACTCCACAAAATTTCAAAATTTTCCACATCATCAAAATATTCACCACTACTACTACAAGCACCTAAAACTTAAGAACACCTTCAATCTGTGTAACCAAACAACCTTACGAAATAAATCAACACCTAAAACTTCAAGGGACAATAGATATAAACAACATAAGCTTGTTCCCAAATCCATAGCACAAAATCCTCCACTACGAAGAAATGTGGAGCAATCTCATTTTTCTCAGACACACTATTTCACCAGACAAACATACTGTCAAACAAATATTCCACTGTAGTATGATCTAGATCCTAAAACACTAGATATAACACCTCTAATTATCACATCCAAACCACATAAGAATATATTCAACCATGAAGAAATGTCAAGCAAACCACTAAACACACCTCTGTCATACTAAAATTTTATTCATGTTTTCTCAAAAGCACTTGGAAACCAAGTGAACCAACTTCATCAACAACATTACTAACATACCTATAACACATCTTCAGACTCTGCAACACCTCTCATCAACCACAACACATGCAACTATCTCTCTAAAGAGACACAAGTTAGGCTTCCAACAACTTCTACAACTATGTTGAAGTAAGACATCAATGACAACACCAACAACATTGTGCTGACATCAACACCAAAAACTCCAAGCACATCATTGATACCAATGCTAGGGGTTGACATCATCAACACCAGAAACATTCCAACACTCTCTTCATACAATGGTTTGACATAAATGAAAACACCCAAGAAAATCACAAACAACTTAAGCTTCAAACTTCCAACACCACAACCTCAAAAATCCTTCTCTGAGTTGGCCTTAATGAAATGTATGCACCTCAAACATGAAACCAACAAATAGGTTGACACCAAAAAATTTCATGGTGGAAGGAAGTGAAGGCAGACCACAACAAGGGTTAACTAGGACCCAAATCTACATTGGCATGCTACACCATGCTTCCACAAGCAATAGAGTTCATCCACAAACATCACCAACATGCCAAGTTGGCTAAACTGGATAAAACGTATGACCCAAAACTTGCCAGCCCAAAATTCCAACACACATGCCTTGTGAAAGTAGCGAAGGAATGTTATTAACCAAGATAGGTCAGAATGACATATAATTAATCCCATAAATCTGATCCTTATGCAATTCAATTTTGCACGATCCCAAACCCTTAGGTCGTCACCCCACAATAAAACTGGTAAATCAACCACCAATTTTTCATCCAAAAATTTACATGCAGACCACTAATCCACAAGAAACTCAAAATACAAACATATTTGACATTACCAAACACTTCCTAAAATCTGCAAAGCAAAATACTTCAACGTGGAGAAATTTGGAGCAATTCCATTTCTCTTAGACAACTTTATTCACAAGCCAAAGACAGTCTAGCACATTGTCAAACACATCTTCCACTGCCTTACAATCCAAAACCTAAAACTCTAGATATAGTACCTCTGAACACTTCTGATCATCATATCCAAACCACACATGCACATCTTCAAGCATGAAGAAATGTGGAGTACAACATAGTACACACCTCTATCAGCTTGTACACTCTTTATTCAAACTATATCAAAAGAACTTAGAAACCAAGTGACCATGTTGCATCTGCAACACCACACACATCTTCTCGATATATCCACATTATTTGCAACACCTTACCACAACGACACTAGAGGTTGACATAGTTTGGCATCAATGACAACACTAATGACAATATAGTGCAACAATATCCAACAATCTCCCCCTTTGTCATTGATGGCAACACTAGCTCTAAAAAACCATCAACAACAAAAGAAACTCTTCATCAAGCAACACTTCCCCTTACTATAATACTTCTTACACTTCTCTCTCTCTTCAAACTTAAATCTCTCCCCTTCTACCTATGTTTTTTAGAAATTACTCTTCCCCTTTGACATCAATTGCAAAGGGAAACCTCTAGATACTTCAATTCAGGAAACACCTACAAACTAATTTCTCTCCCATTTAATTTCTCTTCATTGCTCTAATATATTACTCTCTCTCCCTTAGGGGCAGAAGATATGCTCCCCCAGATTGCTTTAACCAAAGACACCACTATGTACTCCCCTTGAGAGGTAGCCTCCATTAGTCCAGGATAAAAAATAAATCTTGAATGTCTCCCTAGATAGATGCACCAACTTATACATCTAGTTGAAATAAGGAGGGGCAATAAGGCCAAGATTTTTCCAAAGATACTCACATGCATCTTTCAGAAGAGCCTTTGTGAAAATTTCCACTGATCCTTTGCAAGTAGATAATCCAACTTCACTTCATTATCAACAACTTTCTCTCTTAGAAAGTGATATCAGATTTAGAGATATTCTTTTCCCTTGAATGCATTATCGTATTTTTTGAAATGTTGATAGCACTTATATTATCACACAAGATAGAAATAGGTTCATCATATGGCACTTTGATATCTTTCAATTTCTGCTTCATCCATAACACCTATGTGTAGAAATATGCTACAATAATATATTTTGGCTCTATAGTAAATAATGACATTGAATCCCACTTCTTACTTAACAAAGAAACTAATCTTCTTCCAAGAAAGAAAGCACCTCCAGTTGTACTTCTTTTGTCATCCACAAAACCTACCCAATCTACATCTGTATAAGCACTCAAGGATAAATCATTATCGTTAGAATACCATAGACTATAGTCCAGAGTACTATTCAAATATCTAAATATCCTTTTGATTTTTTCCACATGTGATTCTCTAGGATCTTCTTGAAATATTTCCACAAGACATACTACATACATCATATTCGGTCTAGTAGAAGTTAGGCATAGCAATCCACCAATCATGGATCTATACCTACTCTTATTTGTCTTAGGAGATTCATCATTTTTTCTCAATTTACAACCAGTAACCATGGGAGTACATATCTATTTAGAATTCTCCATTCCAAATTTCTTCAACATTTCCTTAACCTACTTCGATTGTGAAATAAATATACCTTTATCAGATTCACTGATTTGTAGCCCAAGAAAGAAATTCATCTCCCCAAACATTGAAATCTCAAACTCATTTTGCATCTCCTCTATAAATCTTTTGCACATTTCCTAATTTCTTGCAAAGATTATGTCATCAACATAAACAACCACAATCCTGATTTGATCTCTCTTGATTCTAAAGTAAATATTATTGTTTGGAGTACCATTTTTGAATCCTTGTTGCAATAAGTACTTTTTCAATCTTGCATACCAAACTCTATGAGCTTGTTTGAGTCCATACACTACATTCCTCAATCTTCAGACCATATCATAATCTTATGATAATTGAAAACCTTTCGGTTGTTCAATGTATACCTTTTCTTTTAGCTCACCATTTAAAATTGCAAACTTCACATCCATCTGATACACTTTGAAGTGTTTATGTGCTGCAAAAGCCAAAAACATCTTAAAAGCCTCCATTCTTTCCATCAAATAAAAAATATCTTCAAATTATATTCCTTCCACTTGTGAGTAGCCTTTACACACAAGCCTCGCCTCATTTCTAACAAATTTTCTATGCTAATTCAATTTGTTCCTAAAAACCCATTTAGTTCCTATCACATTCTTGTTTTCTAGTCTTGGGACCAATTCCCATTTCTTATTCTTTTCAAATTTCCTCAGTTCTTCTTCCATAGCATCGATCCAACTCTCATCCTTGCATGCTTCATTTACTATTTTAGGTTCTATCTCAAAATGTAAAAAAAAATATACTTGTTCTTCTGTCATAGCAGCTATTCTTCTTGTTAGTACATTTTCTCTTATCTCCAATGATTTGATATTTAGAATGATTTATCTGTACATACTTAGGAGTCTTAGGATTCTTTTCCAAGGTTTCTTCCTCTTCCACTGTCATCTCTTTCTCTTCTCTTTCTTCTTCACTACAAAGGGGCTCATCAGACTCATACTTCTATTAGCACTGATATTTGATGTGATTATTCATCCACTTTGAAACTATCAATTTCAACAATATTCTTTAAATTTTTGTTTTAATATTGGTATGCCTTGCTCTTTGTAGAGTATCCAAAAAAGATTCCTTCATCTGATCTTGCATCAAACTTTCCTAAGTTTTCTTCATCCCTCCTGATATAGCATTTTCTTTCAAACACTCTAAAGTATTTCATAGTAGGAGGTCTTCCATACCATAGTTCATAGGGGGTCTTTGAACTGTTTAGTCTTGCTTATCCTCTATTAAGAATGTACATTAGAGTATGAATAACTTCTCTCCAATAGACATCTTGTATATTTTCTTCCTTCATCATGGTTCTTGTTGCTTCCTAAACTATTATATTCTTCCTTTCTACAAATCCATTCTACATTAGAGTCCTAGGAGCTGATAAATGTCTCTTTATCTCGTGATCTTCACAAAAAATATTAAACTCATTTGAAGTAAATTCACCACCTATGTCAGACCTCAACATTTTATCTTCAAATCCATTTCCTTCTCAACCATAGATTTAAATGCTTTAAACTTATGTAGAGCTTTTGATTTTTCTTTGAAAAAAGTCACCCAAGTCATTCTATCGTAGTCATCAATTAACAACATAAAATACATGTCACATTGAGAGCTTCTTGTTTTGGTAGGTCCACATAGGTTTGTATGCACCAAATCCAAAGATCCTATAGTAGAATATTCCTTAAATATGAACCTCTTCTTTCTCTGCTTTCCAAACTGACACTCCTTGCAAATTACATTGATAGGATTTTTAATTTTTGGAAGATCTCTCACATTAGTATTGTTGCAAGTATGAAGAAGGTGTTGTCATTGATGTCAAATGAAGAATGAAGGTGTTGTCATGAATATCATGGTTGTGGGTTATTGATTGTATATGTCAAGGATATTGAGAAAATTATAAAGGAAGAAGCTTGCAGGTGTTCATTGTTTGCTTCGAGTTTTGCTCCAAAATTTTTTCTCATGCTTGTTTGGTTCAAATATGTTGTTCATGGTTATTGGAAGTTGTCATATCCAGATTTATGGCTTCTAGGCTATTTTACAGTGCGATTTGTGTTCACTAGTTGTGAACTATGTTGTTCAGTGTTTTTCGTTAAGGACCAAGAGAAATATTAGAGGTCCAAATTTCTTCGTGTTCAAGTCTTATGGCTTACAGTTTTGGAGTTAAGCTGATATGAGCATATTGAAGATAGATTTATCATCTGGAAGGTTTGAATCATGTTAAGATTATGTGTGCATAATTGATTATGTGTTGTACACTGGTTTGGCCAACCTTGTGTTTAAGCATGTGGAAGCGTGTGTTTGGGTCGCCCTCATTCTAATTCTACCTTAGGATGTTTTGGCATCAACCTAATTTGAATTTAAGTATTGATAGTTGACATTGAACATGTTTCAAATTTAAAGATGATACATATATATATACAAGATGAGATATTGGTAAAAGATGTCCAAAGAGGTGTGCAAAGAAATAGAGCAAGATAGATGAAAAATAGATGTGAGAGCAATGTGGATGTGATGCTAAGTTTTTGGATGTAGTGAGCTGAAGGTATACTCTATCGTTCATGCATGTCTGCAAATGGTTATGGTGGAATTTTTTGTTGCATTGAGATTGTATTATCTTTGTAACATATCTTTTCTATCTTCTTTGTATCTTTGTGGTAGTGAGCCCTCCAAGTGGTTAACTCTGTTGGATAGTGAGTCCTATTCTAGATAGTTAGTCTTGTTTTGACAGTGAGCCTTATCTTGGTATTGAGCCTTTGTAATCAGTTTTTGATATTCTTTATAGTGTGAGTTAATCCTTAGTGTGGTTTTTCCCTCATTGGGTTTTCCACGTAAATTTGGTGTTATTTTGTATATGTGATGATTTAGTTTCTTCCTTTGCACTTAATGATTAATCAATTTAAAGGATTTGTGATTGATCTAATTTTTGGTGAAAGCATTAAAGGATAATTTGGTACAACTAATTCACCCCCCCTCTTAGTTGTCTTGTTCAACAATTGGCATCAAAGCTTGGTTCCTTGGAGAGAAAGCTTAACTGCTTGATGAAGGTTCGAGATAGCTGGAAAAGTTACTTATGAGTATTCGAAGTTTGATGGAACAAATTATGCTATCTGGAAGATATTGATGGAAGAATATTTGGAGTATTGTGGATATGATGTGGAAAAGGCTTACAAGAATCCTTACACTCATCCTACAAATGATTTGAGCACTGCTGATGGAATTAAGGCACATGAAGCGAACAATAAGGCGAAGTTCATTTTGAAGAATAGTCTTTCACACTTCGAGTTTATTAAAGTTCAAAATTTGAAGACTGCTAAAAAGGTATGGGATGCTTTCGAAAAGGTGCATGCTGGTGATGAAAAGGTCAAAGAAGCAATGTTGCAGAATTTGGAGACACAGATTGAGCTCCTGCATATGTTTGAAGATGAGAATATCAAATCTTATGTATAGAAAATGGATAAGGTTGTAGGTGAAATGCGAGGACTTGGTGCTACAGTAGATGAATCCATAATTGTAAAGAAGATCCTTAGTGTTGGTGTAATTAATTATTTAATTACACTAGCATAAATTTACTTAGGCATTATATTTAATTAATTCCTAGATTGCATTATTAGGAAAATCATTAATAATGGGGTCATCCCCCTTTCCATGTATTTAAGAGATAAGATTCCTTCTAGAATATCATCTAGAACTTATCTTAATCACTTCATCATTCCCTAGGTAGTTAATTAGGGTTACATGTTGTCACATGTTGTTTGATCAAGACACTTGGCAACATCATAATGCATTCTAGATTTCACTCTTGCCTATATAATCAAGGCATATGTACATTTGTAAATCATCTCATAATACAATCTCTATTTGAATGCCTTTGTATGTTGCAACACTTTCTGTGTGGGTGAATTTCTTCTTGACAAAGGTCCTCTTGAAGACTGCAGCTTCATAGGGACATTGTGCATCCATTATCTCAACATGGTATCAGAGCTTTTCCATTGAAGGTTCATCTCACGATCAAGGAAGTTGAGTTAGAGAGATTCATTGCAGGCTTGAAGGTTTTTATTTGTAGGCTAGTTGGCTCTACCTGGGGACCAAGCTGATTTTTGGTGTAGATTGGGCTCTCTTCGACCTCACCATTACACTTAGAATGCCTCAAAACCTATAGATCACTTGCCTATTTTTCAAATTTAGAGATATTTAATCAGGTGCCATTAGAGGTATTTTTAAGGGATTGTTGTTTATACCATTTGTCAAGTGTAATTTGTAGTAAAAAATCATCCTTGAAGTTGTCCTCCATGGAATTTTTTTTAGATCAGCAAGTATTTTTCATTTCAAAAATTCATGCTATTTTTATATAGTTTTGGAAAAAATTAATAATTCTAGAGCGACCTGCAATTAAAATTCATAGTCGGCAAATAGGGTTTGTTCTTTAAAATCACTAGCTTAAATATTTCAACCATTGGCAACAAGTATTTTTTGTAGATTAGGGTATGTGCAGGATCATCATGGAAAAAACAGGCCCTTAAGTGGCAAAAAATTTAGAAAAATCAAAGTTAGCCAACTTAATGTAAAAATTTGAATAAGTTATCTATATTATTTCAAAAATATGTAAGAATATAATCTATAGCAAATTGAATTTAGTTTCTAAACTACTTGGTTTGTTTAAAAATAAAATCTATTTGGTGAAAAATTGAAATTTCAATGCAGTAGTACTTAAATTTTAGGGAAAAAATAAGGTAGGTGTCGTCTTACCACCCTAACCACAATAAAATGGTAATATTTTTTTATAATATTTTAGATATAAGTATCAGACTCATGTTGATGTGATGCATATTTTTTTGTAATTTTTTCCAAGTAAATAATTAATTATGAATTTTTTATTACAACTTTTAAAAAATATAAAAAACTCGTTGTATGACCACCTTAACTTGGTCAAAACTTAATGAAATTCAATTTTTATTTTTTAATCCTATAGTATGCAAAGAATAGAATGTGACGCATGTTTTGGATTCAAAAAATGTGATATCGTTTTAAAGCTATAGATGTTTTTAAATCAGCCAATCAATCAGGACTTTAGTCTTAATTCCAATAGAAAATGAATAATAATTACTTATTAAATTCAAAGTAAAGCATAATTTATGTTAGTGGAATATAAGAAACTCCTTTAAAAACCCTTTTTGTTTCATCAATTTTGGGTTAAAAAAAATTCATCAGCCACATACCCATCATATTGCCACTTTTTGGCCCATCATGATCTTGCACATACCCATTATACTTTTATCAGCATTTAAATTATTTTTGAATTGGCATTTTGGCAATATTCAAAAATTGTTTTTTTTGTTGGCTTTTGTAAAAAATATGTAGAAAGAGTTTGTTGTCGACCACATTTAAGGGAGAGGATAGTAGGTCGATGCCCATCATATCATATTGGCTACCATTACCAGCCTATCCATTGTCGGCCTATCGTCTTTCTTGCCTCATCACCAATGCTTCTTTTTCTGGCCTCTGTCTAGCAAGCTAATCAAAGCCCTTAGCTTGCCATCTACCAATCACCTTGAGAACCATGGGCTCTACACAATCCAGGTGGTGCCACCTTCAACTCAGCCCACTGCACCCAATCACAACTCTAATGCCGCTCCAGGAGGGGGAAATTTTTTTGCCACTGTAGTGCTTGCAGTCACATCAACGACCAAGTGCCGATTTTTTTTTAGCTGTGGTGCTTAGTTTTTGCACATGTTTAGCCTGCTTAGCCCCAAAAGGGTAGTGATCTTTGAAGGGCCATAAATTTTGATCATGATCTCAAAATCTAGCAAACAAGATATTGATGGAAAGGTGTTGAAGACTACTTTCTAGTGGTGCCCTCTATTTGCTAGTATTCTGCTTTTATAAAAAGTTATAGTTAGTTGAAGTGAAAACCCTAATTTGGACTTAAAAGGTGATATCTCCTCATCATATTTTCATAAATCAATCATTCCAGTGGCATCAGGTAGGTATTCTAGTGTCTTATTCATCAATCCTTTCCTTTTAGCACTAGGTGATTTGCTTTGGTTATTTGTCACTTTGAGCATTTTTCATCATTATTTGGATATCCTAAATTTTGGAGGAAGGTTTTTCATTAAGGGACTTCATTTCAGTTGCAATTTGATATATCAAAGGCTTCACAACATTTCCTTCAGATATTTTTGTCTTGTACTTGGTTCTTGGTCTATGGGTGACATAGTTTTTGAAATCCTGACACCCCACAACTATCACATGTGGGGAGTACACATGCAACATCTCTTTTGGTCAAAGGGTTTATGGTCAACTTTGAATGAACAACAACCCCACTTGACCTGAGAGTATGAGAGGTTCCAAAATCGTATAAAGTGTGAGGAAGCTATGGGATTGATTTCTCTCCATGACTTGACCAGAGTTTGACAGGATGTTCACTGCAAATGCTAATATTGTTCATGTAGCTACTCTTTGTGTTGTCACTTTTGATGGAGGACGTGTACATGATGTTGCTTATATTCTAGAAATGGCTTATAATCTACTTTATGTTTATCAACTTGCACATGATGGTCTTCACATTGAGTTTACATCTGAGTTAGCACTCATTTGGGATGAGTTTGATACACTCATTGCCTACGGTGTAGTTGATCATCAATCCTGGGTGCACACATTCTCTAAGTTTTGGGATAACTCAAATCAATAGGTTCCTAATTCTCCAAATTCTAGGGTAGGAATCATTCTCCTCCTCGCTAGGGTTGTGGTGGTTGGATTGAGTTGGATCTTCTTTTGGCACAATCTTCTTCATCTCCTTCCTCTCCATTGAGATTTGGTTCAACAGAGTAGGGTTTATTCTCTTCTTCAGACTTGTGGCATCCAGATGGGTTCATGACAGGTCTTGCTAACTTAGCTCACCATTTCTCCATGGGTTTTGAAGATGTTCTTAAGGGGACCACTCTCCTTTATGAGGGGATATCTAGTCTCCTATTTTGTTCATGTTTTGTATTTTTATGATGGTTGTAGTTCTTGGGGGGTATAATGTTGAGACCTCCAATCATCACTCTTCCATCACTTTTTTGCATTTCATCTCCTTTTTGGAGAGGGGTTTTCTTCCCATTGGGTTTCCCCTTTTCTCCATTTGTGGGAGATTAGCTGCATTTCATTCTCATTTGTAAATGGGTACCTAAAATGGCCATCATGTAGTTGGGACCCATCATTCATTGCATAATCATTGTATTTTCATTTCCTCCCTAAGTTGCAATTATGGGGGGTGTTGGTGTAATTAATTATTTAATTACACTAGCATAAGTTTACTTAGACATTATATTTAATTAATTCCTAGGTTGAATTATTAGGAAAATCATTATTAATGGGGTCATCCCCCTTTCCATATATTTAGGAGATAAGATTCCTTCTAGAATATCATCTAGAACTTATCTCAATCACTTCATCATTCCCTAGGTAGTTAGTTAGGGTTTACATGTCACATGTTGTTTGATCAAGACACTTGCCAACATCATAATGCATTCTAGATTTCATTCTTGCCTATATAATTAGGGCATATGTACATTTATAAATTATCTCATAATAGAATCTCTATTTGAATGCCTTTTTTGCTACATTTTCTATGTGGGTAAATTTCTTCTCCGCAAAGGTCCTCTTGAAGACTGCAACTTCATAGGGACATTGTGCATCCATTATTTCAACACTTAGAACTCTCCATGACGCATATAGTGAAAAGGTATCTGCTATTGAAGAACATATAGATTACAAGACCTACACTAAGATTAGTTATTGGGAACTCTGACATCTTATGAGTTGAGAAAGCCAAATTTGAGGAATGGATCCAGATCAGAAACTGCCTTTAAAGCTACAAGTTCTGTAGATCTAGATGAAGAAAGTCTTGATGAAGTTGAAACCAATTTTGTGAGAAGGTTGAAGAAAGGCTTCAGTAAGTATGAAGCTAAGTTTCCCTTTAAATTCTTTAGTTGTGGAGGAATAGGTCTTTTTTCTTCAAGATGTCCTAAAAGAGCTAAGAAGAATAAACAAAGATTTAAAAAAGAAAGGAAAGGCAAGAAGATTAACATAGCATATTATGTGAATGAGGATGCTAGTATTTTTTATGGTGAATCTGATTATGGAGATCTTGATGATAATGAATGCTTTTTCTTGGCTATAAAATATGGACCTACTTCTGCTAACTCTAACAAATACGTGAAGGAATTCCCTCTGAAGAAGAAGGAAAAGGAAAAGGAAAATGAGAAAGAGGAGGAGAAAGAGAAATGTGAAGGTACTGTAATTTCTGCCCTACACGCTAAACAAGAAAAGAACTATTGGGTTGTTGATAGTGGTTGTTCACATCACATGATTGGTGATAAGAGTAATTTTTTTAAACTTGAGAAATATGATGGAGGCTTAGTTATGTTTGGAGATGATACTATGCTAAAATCTGTGGGATAGGTTCAGTAAGTTTTGATGGCAAGCATAATACTGACGATGTCTACTATGTTAAGGGTTTAAGGAATAATCTCTTGAGTGTTGGACATATGTGTAGTAAAGGATATGATCTTGTGTTTAAGGATCAAAGATGTGAGATCCATAAAGGATCTAGGACAGTGATTGTTGTAGGAAATAAATTATAAGGAAACATATATTAGCTTAAAGGTGTTGATGGTCGTTGCTTTATGACTCAAATCAATGACAATTGGTTATGGCATCAGAGGATGTGTCTTATGAATTTTTATAATCTGGCAAGGATTAGTGTTGTACAGGTCGTGAGAGATTTACCAAGGATTACAAATCATGTTAATGCTATTTGCATAAATTGTCAGTTTGGAAAGCAAGCAAGAAACAATTTCAAATCAAAGGAAAAATCAACTACTGGACTACTGGATTTGATTCACACAGATCTCTATGGTCCTACAAGAGTAAGCAGTCTACAAGGTGAGAATTTCTTTATGCTTTTGATTGATGATTATTCTAGATATACATGGGTTACATTTCTTAGAGAAAAATTAGATACATTGGATAAATGCAAGATATTCAAAGCTATGGTGGAAAATGAAGTGAAATTGAGAACAAAATGCTTAAGGTTTGAAAAAGGTGGTGAATTCGCCTCCCATGAGTTTAATATGTTTTGTAAGGTTCATGTAATAAGAAGACAATTATCTACTCCGAGGACTCCTCAGCAAAATGGAGTTGTTGAAAGGAAGAATATAACAGTTCAAGAAGCTGCTAGATCAATGATTATTGAAGCTAGTTTACCATAAGTATACTGGAGAGAAGCTATACACACTGTCATTTATGTGTTCAATCAAGTTCAAGCAAGATCCAATAGTACAAAGACTCCCTATGAACTATGGTATGGAATAATTCCTACTGTTAAGTATTTTAACGTATTTGGAAGGAAATGTTACATCAGACGGGATTAAGAAAATTTAGGAAAATTTGATGCTAGAAGTGATGAAGGTATTTTTCTTGGATATTCCACTAGAAGCAAAGCTTACAGATGTTTTAATAAAAGGATGAGAAATATTGTAGAAAGCCCTAATGTCAAGTTTGATGAAGCAATAAATAATTCAATTGATGTTGATGGATATGTATTTGATGAACTTGATAGCGTAAGAATTGAAGAATTTGTGGAAAATGTGCAAGAAAAGCAGAATGAGGAAGAAGAGGAGGCTTTGGTGGTTTCCCATAAGACTCATAATTATGTATAGAAAAATCATTCATAGAACTAGATCATTAGAGACAAGACAAAAGGAGTATTAACAAGGAGAAAAGTTGTTGCTGGTGAGATAAATCTATGTTTACTTTCTGAGATTGAACCAAAGACTGTAGGTGAAGCATGTAAAGATGAGCATTTGATGGAAGCTATGAAAGAAGAAATTATGCAAATTGAAAAGAATCAAACTTGGGAATTAGTCCCTAGATGGGAAGATAAAAACATAATTGGATCAAAATGGGTATTCAGAAACAAGTTGAATGATAATGGAGAAGTGATAAAAAATAAAGCAAGGCTTGTGTGTAAAGGTTACTCACAAGTACTTGGCATAGATTTTCAGGAGACTTTTGCTCCGATGGAAAGAATGGAAGCTATTCAAATGTTCTTAGAATTTTCTACTCATAAAGACTTTAAGGTCTATTAGATTGATGTTAAGTCTGCTTTATTCAATGGTGAATTACAAGAAAATTTCTACATGGAACAACATGAAGGATTTTAGTTGTTTGATCAATTGGATATGGTTTGTAGATTGAAGAAAGATTTATATGGATTGAAGCAAGCTCCTAGAGCTTGGTATGCAAGGTTAGACAGGTTCTTGATTTAGCAAGGGTTCAACAAAGGTATGATAGTAATCTATATTTTAAAATTGAAAGTGACAAGATTTTGATAATAGTTGTATATGTTGATGACATTGTTTTTTGAGGTAATGAAACTATGTGCAAGATGTTTGCTGAAGAAATACAAAAATAATTTGAGATGTCTATGTTTAGTGAGATGAATTTCTTTCTTGGGTTACAAATCAATCAAACAAAGAAATGGATTTTTATTTCATAGTCCAAGTATGTAAGAGAGATGTTGAAGAAGTTTGGGATGGATGATTCCAAACCGGTATGCACTCCTATGGTGACTAGCTACAAATTGAGTAAAGATGATGATTCACCTAAGGCTAATTAGAGAAAGTACAGATCTATGATTGGAGGACTTTTGTATTTGACTGCTACTATACCAGATATCATGAACATAGTTTTTCTTGTGGCTAGATTTTAAGATCCTAAAGAAACACATGATGTTGTTAAAAGAATATTCAGATATTTGAATGGCACTACAAATTATGGCTTGTGGTATCCTATGGCTACTAACTTTGCATTAAGTGCTTATACATATGCAAATTAGGTTGGATGTGTAGATGACAGAAAAAGTACAAGTGGTGGTGCATTCTTTCTTGGTTGCATATTGGTGGCTTGGTTGAGTAAGAAGCAAGATTCAATCTCTTTATCTACTATTGAAGCTAAGTATATTGTTGTTGCATCTTGTCGTACACAAGTGTTGTTGATGAAACAGACATTGAAAAATATCAAAATAATGTATGATGATCCTATCTCTATCTTCTGTGATAATACAAGTGCAATTAACATTTCAAAGAATCCAATGATGCATTCAAGGAAAAAGCATTATCTATTAGGTATCACTTTTTGAGAGAGAAAGTTGTGGAGAATGAAGTAAAGCTTGAGTATGTACCTACGAAGGATCATATTGCTAACATTTTTAGAAAATCTCTTCGTAAAGATACTTTTGAGTATCTTTGGGAGAAGTTAGAGGTGATTACCTCTGCTTTTTTGAATTAGATGCATATGGAGATGCATTAGTTCATTGGATCTATGGATCTATCTTTCTTCTGGACTAATGTTTTGGTGGCTATCCCTTAGAGGGAGCAGGTAGTGTTATGTTTTGTCATTGAAAGAATATTTTTGGTCAAAGAGGAAATCAATGTAAAATATCATTTGAATTTTTCATTGATTTCAAAGGGGGAGATGAGGAAAATTTGAAAAATATTATCTACAAAGATGAAGAAAATTGTGATTATCTCCTAAGGGGGAGAATTGGAAAATGTGTTCAGAACTATTTTGTTGTCTTTGATGGTTTTTCACATCATTTTCCATCAATGACAAAGGGGGAGATTGTTGCAAGTATGAAGAAGGTGTTTTCATTGATGTCAACTGAAGAATGAAGGTGTTGTCATGAATATCATGGTTGCAGGTTATTGATTGTATATGTTGAGGATATTGATAAAATTGTAAAGGAAGAAGGTTGCAGGTGTTTAATGTTTGCTCTAGGTTTTACTTCAAGATTTTCTCTCATGCTTGTGTGGTTCAGATATGTTGTTCATGGTTATTGGAAGTTTTTATATCCATATTTCTAGCTTTTGGGTCATTGTACAATATGAGTTGTGTTCACTAGTTGTGAACTATGTTGTTCAGTGTTTTTGGTTAAGGACCAAGAGAAATATTATTGGTCTAGATTTCTTCTTGTTCAAGTTTTATGGATTACAGTTTTGGAGTTAAGTTGATATGAACATATTGAAGATAACTTTATCATTTGGAAGGTTTGGATCACATTAAGATTGTGTGTGCTTAATTGATTATGTGTTGTACACTGGTTTAGTTGACATTGTGTTCAACACTACTCTCAAAGATTAATGGAAGCACGTGGAAGTGTGTGTTTGGGTCGTCCTCATTCTAATTCCACCTTAGGATGTTTTGGCACTGACCTAATTTGAATTTAAGCATTGATGACCGACATTGAACATGCTTCAAAGTTAAAGATTATATATATATAAGATGAGATATGGGTAAAAGATGTACAAAGAGGTATGCAAAGAAATAGAGCAAGATAGATGCAAAATAGATGTGAGAGCAATGTGGATGTGATGTGAGTTTGGAAAATCAATGCAAATCCTAATTGTTGAGTTTTCAAATGTAGTGAGCTAAAGGTCTACTCTATCATTCATGCATGTCTGCAAATGGTTGTGATGGAATTTCCTGTTGCATTGAGATTGTCTTCTCTTTGTAACATATCTTTTCTATCTTCTTTGTATCTTTGTGGCAGTGAGCCCTCCAGGTGGTTAACCCTGTTGGAAAGTGAGTCCTAAATTGGATAGTGAGTCCTGTTCTAGACAATTAGTCTTATTTTGGCAGTGAGCCTTTGTAATCAGTTTTTGATATTCTTTATAGTGTGAGTTAATCCTCACCATGGTTTTTCCACTTAATTCTAGTGTTATTGTGTATATGTGATGATTTAGTTTCTACCTTTGCACTTAATGATTAATCAATTTAAAGGATTTGTGATTGATCTAATTTTTGGTGAAAGCATTAAAGGATAATTTGGTACAATTGGTTCACCCCCCCTCTCAGTTGTCTTTTTCAACAAGTATAACTAATCTTCACTAGGATATCAAAATTTAGGTGACCCATTCTTCTATTCCCTATCCAACTTTCACTGATTTGTGATATAAATCACTTAACACCACCACCTTTGAGCTGATAAACATTTCCTTTTGTCCTCGTTCTTGCTACAACCAAGGTTCCAAAGCTTCCTTTTTTGATTTGACAAACATCATCCTCAAACACCAAATTGTATCCTTTGTTGCACATTTTTCCTACACTAAGAAGATTATGGCCGAGACCCTTGACATAAAGAACATCATCCATCTTACTCTTGTCATTAAAGCTAAATGAACC
This sequence comes from Sequoia sempervirens, assembly GCA_007258455.2. Taxonomy (NCBI): domain Eukaryota; kingdom Viridiplantae; phylum Streptophyta; class Pinopsida; order Cupressales; family Cupressaceae; genus Sequoia; species Sequoia sempervirens. The sequence goes on along the minus strand of VDFB02252616.1, from coordinate 5,504,987 downwards.
TTTTCCACAAATATTATTAGATGTATCATCACCAAACTTAACAAGACCATCATCATACCTTCCAAGCTTAAAAATTGTCTTATCACTTGTCATATGATTTAAACGTCTGTTGTCAATTATCTAGTAGTTTATCTCCTCTCTTGCATGAAACTAAGTCAACATAGTTCCTTCAATATTGTGACTTGTTTCTAGAGCAATTTCCTTCACATATCTTTCAAGATTAGCAGAATTAGTTCCAACATTCAAAGCCATAAACAAGCATTCATCACTGTCATCATCTAGATAGTATCATTCCTCATCATCAGATACACCACTATCTTCTTTAGCATAATAACTCTTCTTGAAAGATTTACCTTTATGATCTTTATGTTTGTCATTTGAAACTTTGATTGGAAATTTTGAAGCATAATGACTTATTTTTCCACAATTGAAGCACTTTAAGGGTAACTTACCTTTGTATTTACCAGTGCCCATGCCCTTTTTTAGTCTTCTTACAAATTTTTCTTCCACTTCATCAAACATCATCCAAATTAAATTCATCATTCTTTTCTCTCTTTTTGACTTTAAAAACAATTTATTTCCTTGTAGCATCTTTGTCAAAATCTCTTAATTCAAAGGTAGTTAAAGCACCAAAAATTTGATCTCCAGTTTATCGATCCAAATTTTGAGCTTCCTCAATAGCAAAAAATTTAGCACTATAAGATTTAGGAAGAGTTCTCAATACCCTTTTCACAACTTCACTCTCCTCCAATTTTCTACCAAGACCATTAATGGCGTTGACAATTTCATCCACTCTTAGCATGTAGCTTGCAATATCTTCATCCTCTTAAATCCTCTGCTGCTTTACCTAGACCTCTTTAATAGTTTTTGAGCTTATCGCCTTCATAAGTTTTGAATTAGAGAGCCCACTCAAGATAACATTCCTCGATTTACCATTATTCTCATAATCCTTGATATCATCTTCACTTGCTGGAGTAGTAGCAGGTATAGTATATCCATCTTCAACTGACTTCCATACACCAAACCCTAATGAGACAAGAAAGGCTTCCATATTGGATTTCTAGAAAGCATTATTTATTCCATCAAACATATGAGATTCGACACCATTCTTGTGCACCATTCAGATCTACCTCAAACAATTAATATTCTTCCAAGGAACCACAACTCTGATACCAATTGTTAGACACACAAGACAAGTGAGAGGGGGGTGAATTATTTGTACATTACAAAAATAAAACCTTCATTAACCTTCAAACCCTTATTATGCATCAATATTGTTGCCACCATTTTTAGTACTTGTTGGTGTAATTAAAAGTGTTGTACCTTGTCTTGGGTCATAATTAGACCTTAGTTAAGTTTACCTAGGGACCACATAGGAGGTAGTTAGAGCATTTCCACTTTTGGTGGACTTATCATGTCATTACTTTATCACTTCCACCTTTTGTGGACACATCATGTGATTACCTCTCCACCTTTTGTGGGTGATCCACCATTTGTGGTGATTATCACATTATCACTTTTCCACTTTAGGTGGAGTGATAGCTCTTCACACTCATCTCATGTCATAAGATTACAACACTTGTCATAATCTTATGCCCTTCTATGTACTCCCCTTGGCTATATAACCAAGGGGTCTCCTATATACATTTGTCTAGCGCATTTCTGGAGCATCCTATGCCAAATCTGAGCCCACCATTGTGTCCGGGAGGCTGTTTCCAAAAATTTTGACTATAAATTTTCCTATATTTGGTGAAAGTCATTTTTGAGGCAAAAAAATTTTAGCAGGTCGACCGTATGACAAACTTGCATAGTTCGGTACGATTTTATTTTATTTTTTTCAAAAAAAATAATTTTTTTTCTATGAATTTAAATATTTCAAAAAAAATAAAATCATTTTATTCACAGTTTTGAATATTGAAAAGTTATGTTAAAAAAAATCAAAAAAAGAAAAAAAACAAGCAAAAAAAAGTATTTTATGCGGACCGCAGAGTACCTGTTGTCCTGTGTGTACTGCCTAGTACCGACAGTGCCATGTGGCAAGGGCAAGAGGCCCCACCATTGTAGCCACACATTGCCCCCCTCTTCTAGCAGTCAGTTTTTCAAAAAACCCAACCACCTTTATTTCAAAACACCGACATTTTAAATCCGGCAAATTGAGCCTCCCACTTGCCTTTGTCGAAAAAGTTCAATGTCGACCACCCTAGCTTGTCTGGTGACCAGCTTCCACATTGACGATAACATTTCTTTGCAAATCTGGCGTACAACATTAGATTCTGCTGAGATTCTGGAAAATATTCTAACGTCGGCAAACATAGGGTATATACCGATGGTTGCAAAGAATATTCCATCACAGGAGCATAATCCATTGATTGAAAAGAATATTTCGGCAACTGAGTTGACCACGACCTATGATGGTTCCTAAGACATCAAATTTAAGCCCAGGAGCAAAAGCATATTATGCCAGGAGGAGAATATTCTTTTTGACGGTTGGCAGGACGTCAAATTTAACAAAGCATACTCCTAACGTCAACACTACATCAACAAATTTTTGAAAATTGGTAGATCCCTCTCCATCTGAGTTTTTGATTTTGCAGTTCAACTTTGAAGGCTATATCTTGGTCATTTTGAGGCCTTTTTCAATGCAATATTTTTTTATTTGGGCTAATTTTTTGTGTACTTCGTAGTGGTGCAATTATTTTCTGATTTTGGTGGACAAATTTTCTGGAATTTTTAGTTTTTTCAAATTGTACCTATCCAATCCTCGTTTCTACAACTTCTGGGGCTCTGTTCAGGCTCATACAAACTCCTTTTCATGTGTCATTTTTTTTGAAAATGCATGATTTTTTCTAAACTTCACAGTGGTGCTATCAGTTTGTAGTGATTGTGATTAGAAATTGTACTTTCAGTTCTTGGTCATTTTTGTCCTATCTCAGCATTTGTAAAGATAAGATCTCAGTTTGGTCTTTTTAATCAGTCATTTGAGTCCATTGTAGCCTATTTAAGGCTATTGTAAAACATTGAAAATCAGAAGCCCACTTTGCTTGGCTTGCAAGTGGCCATTGTACACACACTAAGTATAAAGTGCCAAATCATCTTTTTTTTGGGGGGGGTGTCTTTGATTGAGTGAATTTGGGGGGGGGGGTGTCTTGTGTGATTGTGCCTCTCTCTCTCTCTATTGATGCTTGGAGTAAGTAAATGGAAAAAGGATTAACTCATTATATTGATGGAATTGTTGTTACACCAAGAGATCCTAAAGCTGATCCCATTGCTCATATGGATTGGCTCACTAAAAATACTATGGCTCTTGGAACTTTAAGGAAATATGTATCAAAAGATCTAATCTTTCAAATTGAAAAATGTAAAACAATCAAAGAGGCTTGGGAAAAGTTTGGTCAATTTTATGGCCAACTTGATGAGATTAGAGGTTATCAGCTTGACAATGATCTCACAGTGTTAGATCCCAAGAATTTTAAAACAATCCAAAACTATATCACTAAGGCAAATGAGCTAAGAGCACAACTTAAGGATTGTGCCATTGACAAAAAGGATGCACATTTGGTCTACAATTTGTTGGGAAAGCTTCCATCAGAATATGCAGCATTTGTGTCTAGCTTCCAAACCCATCGCTTGACAGTGGGTAGTGCTTTCACTATGCCATCATTTGATGCATTCACAAAAATTTTGATGTTAGAGCAAGCAAAGTTTATAAGCATGGGGATTCTCAAGTCTTCAAAGTCCAAAGCTTTGGTAGCTAATCAAGGGAATCAAGGGACTCAAGGAAAGGGTTCCAATAAGAAGTAGAAGTAGTCTAAGCCAAAGAAACAACAAGATAAAGAACAATCATCCTCTCCAAAACAAGGGAATTCTTAATCCTCTCCACAACAAGGGAATTCATCTTCTCCCAAGAGGGGAAATTCAAGCATGAAGGAGAGACCAACTTGTTCATATTGTAAGAAATTTGGTCATGATGAGCATCATTTCCACACTAAGCAAATTTATGAGTTGACAAACATCATCAAGAAGAACATCAATTTGCAATCTACCTACAAGAAGAAGGATTCATCTCCTTCCACTTCCTCACAATCAAAAGGAAAAGGGCAAGAATTTGTGGCTACTTCAAGTTCTTCACACGAATGGATACTTGACTCAAGTGCCACTAATCACATGGGTTCTACAAGGGAGAAATTTTCTTCTTTGGAGCCATCTGAGGTACCTCACATCTTCATAGGAGATGATACTCAAGTGGAAGTTGAAGGCAAAGGTTCGATTGTCATGGATGATGCAACATTTGAGAATGTTCTCTATGTTCCTAACTTGAGTGCCAATCTTTTTTCAATCTACAAAATCACTAACTTTGTAGATGGAAAGAAAGTTGAGTTTCTATCGGATTTAGTTGTGGTCAAAGAACTTAATGATGATGCCTTGGTTGTAGTGGGACAAGCCAATCACAACACACAGCTTTACTCATTGTCCCAATTTGTGCCTAAGTCTCCTTCTACAACTTTGCTCACTCATTCAAATTCAAAAATTAAGCTATGGAATGAATGGTTTAGACATCTCAATTACCACTATCTTCAATAGCTTAGCTCTAAGGACATGGTAATAGGAATCCCTCAAATCAACTTTTCAGAAGGTGTATGTTCAGGTTGTTCCATTGGTAAGCATCCAGAAGAGAAGTTTGATAAAGGGAAGTCTTGGAGAGCTTCGGGAGTTCTTCAATTGGTTCACAGTGATGCAGCAGGTCCATTTCCAGTGTCATCATTTAGCAAGGCCCGCTATGTCCTCACCTTCATTGATGATTACTCCCGCTTCACATGGGTCTATTTTCTTGTTCACAAGAGTGAAGTGTTTGATAGATTTGTAGCCTTCAAGGCTCATGTTGAGAAGCAATCAGGGAAGCAAGTCAAGATTCTTCGCACATACAATGGAACAAAATATGTGAACAATAGACTTGAGGAATTTTGTACTCTTGAGGGGATTTTTCTTCAGCATTCAGTTGCCTACACTCCACAACAGAATAGTGTTGCTGAAAGGAAGAATAGGACCCTTAAGGAGATGGCTAGCTGCATGATTCATGTTTGTTCTCTTGGTCCTCAATTTTGGGTAGAAGCTATTAATTGTGCCACACATCCAAAATCGGGTTCCCCATAAGGATTTGAAGGGTATGACTCCTTTTGAGGCTTGGTGTGGAAGAAAACTGGTTGTGAGACACTTCAGAGTTTTTGGTTGTCCAGCTTGGGTATGCATACCTCTAGAGAAGCACAAGGCATTGGAACCTCAAAGTAGGCCTTGCATCTTTGTTGGATATCCTGAAGGTGTTAAGGCATATAGAATTTTGGATCTAGAGACACATGATCTATTCATTGAGAGGAGTGTTCACTTTGAGGAAAGCTCTCCTAGCTTGGCCTCTAATCCTCCTCTTCCTTCCTGCATAGTGGAAAGTGGTGATAGTGACTCAGATGATGATTCTCCCTCAACTCTGACTCACAGGATTACACCTTCATAGGGTCCCCTTGCAGTTGAGGAGCCTCATCCTTCATCTCCTACTAGACCTCGTTGGCCTCGACAAACTCTTGAGTCACCAGGTTCTCTTGTTGGTGATCCTTCAGATACTCGAAGGACTCGGTCACAACATAAAGATTTTCCACATGCTTTTATTGCTAGTGCTTCCAATCCACAGTCCTTCAAGGAAGCATCAGGAGTTCCAGAGTGGGATTTAGCAATGGAGGAAGAGTATAGTTCCTTGATGAGGAATCACACATGGGATTTGGTTCCTCTTCCTAAGGGGAGAAAGATGGTTCGATGTAAGTGGATCTATCAGAACAAGTATGCAACAGATGGGAGTGTGGATAAATATAAGGCTCAACTTGTGGCAAAAGGTTTCTCACAGGTTCCAAGTGTTGATTATACAGATACATTTGCACCTGTTGCTAAGATGAACTCCATTCGCTTGATACTTGCTATTGTTGCAGCTCATGGTTGGGATGTACATCAGATGGATGTGAAGAGTGCATTTCTTCATTGGGATCTTCATGAGGAGATTTACATGGAGAAACCACAAGGATTCATACAAGATTCTTCTTTGGTTTACAAATTAAGGAAGTCTATTTGTGGCCTCAAGCAAGCCCCTAGGGCTTGGTATGCCAAGATGGATTCCTTTCTTCTCTTAGCAGAATTCACCAGGTGTCATTCATATCCAAATGTCTACATTTTATGACAGGATGACTCTCATTCGCTACTTGTGCTCTATGTTGATGACTTGATCATTACAGGGAGCACCTCATCAATCATTGGCAGTGTCAAATCTGCTTTGCAAGATAGATTTTCTATGACTGACTTGGGCCTTTTGCACTATTTTCTTGGGATTAAGATCACTCAGTCAGCTTTTGGGATCTCTCTTTCTCAACCCAAGTATGCTCTTGATCTTCTAGCTCAATTTCACATGGTTGATTGTTAGTTTGCTCTAACTCCCTTTCTTTTAGGAGTCAAGCTTGAGGCTAAGTGTTCTACTCCACTTGTTGATTCCACTTTGTATCGTTAGCTTGATGGGAGTCTCATCTACTTGAATCACAAATTCCCTAATATCTCCTTTGCAATTGGCATGGTTACATGATTTATGTAGGAACCACATGAGCTTCATTGGAAAGCAATCAAATGCATCTTGCATTACATATAGGGTACACATCATCATGGGATTCACTATGTAGCAGGTACCAGACTTGCCTTAGTGGGATATACAAATTCTGATTGGACTAGTGATCTTGATGATTGTAAGTCCACTTCTAGCTATAGTTTTCACCTTGGTTTTGGCCCCATTTGTTGGCAAAGTATGAAGCAACATGCTATTGTTGTTTCTTTGACTGAGGCAGAGTATCGAGGGGCTGTTAATGCCACTACTAAGGCTATTTGGCTTTAGAATATTCTCATTGAGTTTGGATTCACTATTCCACGTCCTATAGTAATTCATTGTGACAATCAGAGTGCCATATAGATCTTAAAGAATCTAGTTCACCATCAAAGGACCAAACACATCGAGATTCATATGCACTGCATTTGAGAGTTGATATAGGAGTAGGTCATTGATTTGCAGTATTGTCCTACAACACAAGTTGCAGATATCTTCACCAAACCCTTCATTGATAGTATATATCATTATTTATGAGCTCTCTTTGGGGTGCAGGATGATTCATTTGAGGAGGTCACTTGACCTTCTTCATTCTCTCTTTTGGGAGGGGCTTTTCCTCACTCGAGGTTTTGCCCTTCTCATCTTTTTGAGTGCAATTTTTTGTTTCATCTCTCTTTTGGGGGGGGGAGTTTTTTCCCATGTGGTTTTCTCCTATTCTCCACTTTATGAGACATTGCATTACATTTGTACATGGGTACCTAACATGGCCTAGTAGGTGGGACCCATCTTGCATTGTTTGCTTTTGTGTACATTCTCCCTAAGTTGCACTTAAGCGGGGTGTTGGTGTAATTAAAAGTGTTGTACCTTGTCCTAGGTCATAATTACACCTTAGTTAAGTTTACTTAGGGACCACATGAAGTAGTTGGATCATTTCCACTTTTGGTGGACTTATTATGTCATTACTTTATCATATCCACCTTTTGTGGACATATCATGTGATTACCTTTCCACCTTTTGTGGGTGATCCACCATTTGTGGTGAGTATCACATTATCACTTTTCCACTTTAGGTGGAGTGATAAATTTTCTTAGTTGTCTCATGTCATAAGATTATGACACTTGTCATAATCTTATGCCCTTCTATGTACTCGCCTTGGCTATATAACCAAGGGGTCTCCTATGTAATTTTGCACATTTTTATTTGCATCATTGGCAGAATACAATTTATTCTTGTCATATTATTTCTATCTCTCTTATGCTTTTTCTTTCTATTAGGCCTCTAGATCTTGGGTGGCTACCTTCATATCCAATTCTTATAGTGAAATTCTAGGTAGACGAAAGAGTTATAAGGAAATTCAACAAGGAAAATTCATTTCATAAAGCATTCAAAGGAGAATAGAGTAGCATGAAGTGGATTTGAAGTGTTTAAGGTGATTCAGAGTTGCAAAACCCTAGTTTGGCATGCAAAGCAAAGTGAAAAGGTACTTAGTAGTCTCGTGTGCCCTAGCTTTTTAGAAATTTGAATTTGAAATTAGTTTGTACATATTTTCCAATGGCTACCCCTATGCTAGTGGATACTTCATTGAAACCCCAACCTAAATTCAAGAAAGATCTCGCCAAGGCCATAAAGGATGATCTCGTAGGTGCATTTTTCATTCATTCCCTTTGGAGTTCTACCAATAGAAGATATTAGGGAATACATCCATGGAAGCATGGATGAGCACTCACTTGGTAAAATGCTAGATTTATGGACAAACAAGTTGATTGGGGATGACTTCACCCTGAAACCTGAATACAAAAACCTAGCTGAGAAGAAACTTGGCAACAAGTGGATTAGGATGGCACTGAGTAGATTTCATGATCAATTCATCTAGAACGATAAACCCCACATGATCACTAAGGAAGTAATTAGGGTTGTCATCGATTTATGCTCCACTAGACCGGTTCCAATGCTAAAGCTTGTTAAAAATAAGGATGTGATGGAAAGAATTGGTGTGACATTTGATCAAAGAGCCCTCATAGTGAATACTATAAAAAACTCGACAATGAGGTATGCAGAAAAGGTTATGTTGATGGCAATTTTGGCACCACAAAAATGCAAGCAGAATATGGCCAAGAGCCTGTCTTTCCCATCCATTTGCAAATACCTATTCTGGAGTTCATGCAAAAATTTTACTCCAGTGACAATAGGATAGAGGTAAGACTAGCTACTCTGTTAAAACTAGAAGAACAAAGAGAGATCGGGAAGACATAGAATGAATGCAGCGGGTTCGGTAGGATGTCCTGCCGAGAGTCTCAACGACACGAAGGATGAGCTCACCAAAGGATATGAGACTCAGTGTAATGTCTCACCGACTCATGAAGGTCATGCCGAAAGGAAGAAAATGGGCTAAGCCAAAATGAAAAGGGAGTTCGCTGAGGGTCTTGTCAATAGCGATGGGTTTCCCAGTAAAGGAGGATGTCGAGAAGACTCCAAGAGAAAACACGAGCTTCGCCATGTGGTCTCAGTAAAGGATGGAGTCTTGCCGATGGTCTTTTGGAGCTCGGTGTGATTTCTGTAGCCCACCGAGATGTCTCACTAACTGTCTCGTGTCTTGCCGATGGCTGCTCAATGGTAAAATCACATCGGGGAGACACCAGAGGTGTCTCACCGACATGCGATGCTAGGCCAACCGCTTTTGAACACCAAAGAATCCTACATGGCTGATGATTTCCCAATTAGGTGGGTCCCTTTCTAAGAGCAAGTGGCGACAAATTGAATGTTCAGAAGAGTAAGGAAGCCCAAGGGATTTTCCGGGAGGATGGTCAATATATAGAGAAGTCCAAGACATGAGGGAAGCCGAAAGAAAGATGAAAGATCAGTGACTCATAGGGATAGCTATGGCCACTGCTGGTGAGGAGATAGATCAATATTAATGATGATATTTTGAGCATTCAAGGTAGATTGCAGGGGGAGTTCGAAGATCAACACCGAGACAGAAGAGTAAATGCAACAACTGCCAGAAGATCAAAAGGAATTTTACTAAGGATAAGAAATTCTTCGTGAGGTATGGATAGCAGGGCTTCTGCATTGAATACACATTGACTCTTTTAAAAGGATCAGAGGGCCGACCTTCATGAAAAGCATATATTTTGTAAAACCCTAGTGTAGGGGACAACACATTCAAGTTGGTACATCCTGTATATAAGGCATACTTTCCTTTTGGTAAAGGATAGAACTTTTGGAAGGAAAACAAAGCTTTGTTAGAAAGATTTAAAAGAAAGTTAGGATTGTTAGGAGTTAGTTAGCTAGCAGAAGGAGAGAGTTGCATCTTGATTCTGAGTAATAAGAGCTTCTCTTTGTCTTCTTGGTTAGCAGTAAGATTTTAGTACAGGTTGTAATGTATTCTCTAAGTTCTCTTAGTGTAGTTGGAAACAATCTGGAGCTTCAGATTCTTTGTACACTGGTGATGGTGCCAGCTTTGTAAATATTGTTTATCTGTTTTAGTAACAGTAGAAACAATCATAGTTTAATCTACTTCATGTTGTGTTCTTGAATGATATTTGTCTTAATTTGATCATTCTATTTGTGAAGTCTTCAAGGAATGAAATATTGTTTTATATTTTACTTAAATAGTAATTAAAAGCTATTATATGAATTATCACTAAGAATGAAAGAGGCTGTGTGTCAATCACAAGTTTATCTTGTTCTGTAGTTTTAATCTATAATTCCTTGAAGTTAACAAGTATGGTTAAGATTAGTTGAACTATTGTTCTTTTTTGTTTCAAAACCCTGACCTATCTTTTGATGTTTCTTTAAAACCCCTGTTAGAGTAGGTTATATTTCATGCTCGATCTTAGAACAATCCAGAAGCTCAACACCAGCAGACCCCTTGAATATTATTGTTGCGTTAGCCACTGAATAACATCAGCATAGTTGAGACCCAACTACAAGGACCTTGGGAGCTAAGGCATCCATGTGTTTCCTTTCTCTTTCAGGAGAAGTAGAATAGCAATATTCTACTTGCATTGTTGTGGTGCCAAAATCGCCATCAATAGGAACTAGCGCTAGAGGGAGGGCCTAGAAGGGAAAACTGGATAAAGCTGGTTTTTCATCCTCAAAGAAAGTCCCACAGAGTTCTTCGATCAGCTAGAAATCCATCACCCTTGATAGAACTCAAGACCCCAATAAAACACAAGAGTCATAAGACTGGGGCAACCATCATACCACCTTTATCAGTTCCACTCACTCCACCAGGATTTTCACCAATACCTCAGTGGATACCCATCAATCCCCCATCCAATCCATCTCAATTGTCATTATAGCTAGTTCAACCCATACAATAGCTGGCTCAACCACCACTACCACCAATGGCTTTCTTTTAGAATAATCCCTCTCCATTAGGAACTATCCCTGGAGGTTTTCATGACATGCCTAAGAACCTTGAGAAGTTCTGCCATAAATACATCCATGGTGAATCAAGGAGTGTTGAAGAACACATACAAGCTTTCAAGGATGCTTGTACCCAAGCTCAAATAGCTCATCATGATGTAGTTTGTAGGCTATTCCCTTATTCCTTAGGGGACATGGCATACAATTGCTATCTCAATCTTCCTCAAGGCTCTGTTCTATCTTGGATAGATTTAGAAAATGCGTTCATCAACTAGTTTAGAGTCTATGTGGACCCAACCATTTTGTATCACCAATTCACCACCATTAGGAAGGAGCCATGTGAATCCCTGCCCTTGTTCAATACCAGGTTCCAAAGAATGTATAGGAGGCTGTAGGATCCCTATCTAGTTACCGAGGACAGTGCCATTCAGGCATACTTTAGGGTTATAGACCCTTTGCTAGGATTGTTCTTACAAAGAACTTATCTGCCAGTGGATATTGATACCCTATCCAAGGTTTATCATTTAGCCATTAAGTTGCAACAATAGACCAACTCTCAACCAAGTTTGGGGGGGAGGTTTTCCTTTAGTAGGGTATCAAACGCCTAGTATACCCCCTTTATTCAATACTGTTCTAGGGATGTCTCCTTCCCATTATGGGCCTACATATGAATTACAAACCCAACCACTAGTTCCATTCTTTACTAATAAGACTCCTGACCCCTTTCAACAACCCCGGGGTCCCCAAAGTCTTCATCACCAAGTTGGAACTACAAGCCATGTTGATCAACCACCTATGGCTAAGGCTGTTGAAAGTGAAAAGACTACTCAACTTACCAATGAAGTAGAAAACTTGAAGAAAATGCTGTCCCAAGTCACTAATGACATGGCTCAGCTTAGGTTGAACCCATCTCAGAATCAGGGTAATTCCCCTAATCAAAACAGCGACAACCAGGGCTCTTATCAGAACAATAACAACTACAATTAGAGAGGTTATCAAAGCCAAAACAGAGGGTACAACCAGAGAACAAATAACAACATGCAATGGAATACGAGGCCCAATAATGGTGGAGTTCCTCATAATTATCCAACAAATGAGGAGAGGTCACATACTGCAAATGTGGCCAATTTAAATTTCATGACCAATTGGTGCAGGCTGCATGATACAATGACCCATTTTGAGGTAAATTGCCCTCAAATGGAGAAAATTTTCAAAATGGCACATCAAGATGCCCATACATTCCAAGAGAATTCAAACAAAGGAGGTGACTCAATGGATACTGCCATGACTTATGAGCTCTTTGAGGAGGAGCTTCCATTCTTGAGACAAGAAGAAAATGAACCTGAGGAAGATTCATACGATGCTCAAGCCTTTCAGTCAAAAGGAGGACACTTCCTTAGAAATCAAAGTAAGGGTCCATTTACTACATCAGTACCCCCTAATCATATGGTGCCCCCAAATCAAAGTGCTGATAATAATCCTTCTCCACCAAAGGGCCCGTTGGACCCCCATAACAAGGGTAATCCCTCTACTGTTTTCAAAAGTAATCCAAGTTTTAATGCAAAATTTGACATTGTTTCTGAGATAAAAAAACAAAAAACTTCTTTGTCATATTTTGAAATTTTGAAGTGGTGCCCTGCTCAAAGGGAGATAGTGTTGAAAACTCCGGAACAAGCAGATAAGGCAAAAGGAAAGAGCAAGGTTACCTCCCCTACAGACATGAATGCAGCCTTATATAGAAGCAAAGTAGGTACTCCTCCTTTCCTTTTAAGTTTAAGAATTTTTGGCAAGAACTTACATAACTGTTTATTGGATTTAGGGGCTTCAGGAAATCATGCCATTTTCCATATGTAAGAAGTTAGGATTAAACCCTATTCAAACCAATAAGAAAGTCATTCAGCTGGACAAAACAAAGGTCAATGTAGTGGGGGAATTAAAGAACATACATGTCCAAGTTGGCTCTGATCCTAGGATCCTAACTAACATTGACATTGAGGTAGCTGATATCCCTGAGACCTATGGTATGCTACTAAGCCGAGATCTGATGAAAAATTTAGGGGGATATCTCTCCCTGGACTTTTCACATATGTGGCTATCATGGAAAGGGATTCCTAATCAGATTAGGATTGAAAGTGAGCCTTGCCTCAAGCATATCATCACTGAGTACGATTATCCTAATGAGGTAGCTTACTTTGAGACCAAAATAGGGGTTTATAAACAAGAAGAAATTCTAACCTTCTCAGTTCTCAATGCCAAGGACATGACAAAACTAAAGTTCCCTGACCCCATGATTAATGAAAATCAACAAGCCCTGATTAGAAAGCTACAACAAGACCAACTAGTCTTAGGAGAAGACACTGATTTATTAAGTCTTTTACTCCCAAATTGGTGCAGGGTACACTATCAAAACCACTCTGAATTGACGTGTCAACTCTGTATGGACACCTTAGGTTGTGTTCCTCAAGCTGAAAAGAATAGCCCGAGGCATTTCGAGACAACTGCAGACCACTTTCTATTTGAAGTCTAAGAAGCAACCATGCTAACTAGGGATAAGGTTCCTTCAATAGGATTTCTTTCTCAAATAGATCCCACCCTGAATATATTCCTGAATAAGCATGTTGATAAAGAGTGGCCCCAAGGTTGGTTTGATACCCCTACACTCACAAATGAAACAAAACTCAAGGAATCAACAAAAGGGACAAATGATTGTCGGGAAAATAACCAGAGGTCAGATGATACAATTGAGCCAGAATTGCAAATTATACCTAGAGAATCTTTAGAGAATTCTTCCCTTGTGACTGGTCACAAGGATCAGGAACTCCCATCTTTGGTTGATCCTATTCAAATACCTATGAAAACTTCAAAAAGATTACCCCTTGCTTTTGATCAGTTGTGGACCCTAACCTTTGATGGATCTAAGTCCAAAACTGGTTGTGGTGTTGGAATTGTACTAACCAGCTTGAAAGGGAAAGTTTTCTTTGCCTCTTATAGGCTGCAATTTGGGTGCACTAATAATGTTACTGAATATGAAGCTCTGGCTCAAGGATTAATGTTTGCACACAAGAAGAAAGTTACAGCCCTAATGGTCAAGGGAGATTCAGAAGTTGTTATTAAGCAAGTGCACAACCAGTACACCTACCACAATAAAAGGCTGGCAGCATATAGAAATAGGGTATGGAATCTGATTGAAGACTTCGATGCATTTGGGATCAGCTTAATCCCTAGAGAAGACAATCAGGTTGCTGATTCACTGGCTATTGCTGCAAGCACCTTGTAGCCTATGCAAGGCTCCAATTTCAAAATATTCTCAGTAGAACTGATGTCCACCCCAGCTGTTCCCGACAATATCAAGAACTTCCAGGTCTTTGATGATGACCGACATATCCTTGCTTTCCTGGCAAGTTTAGATATTTTTGAAGGACAAATTATAGATGAATCCAACAGGGATCAGGGAGATTGGAATCCTAAGGAATGTGATACAAAAGGAGTCCTTAATTTGAAAAGTAATAGCATTCCCAAGGGAATGGTGGCAATGGAGAGAATTTTTGACTCAGATCCGAAGGCTCAAGAAAAGATATCAGTTGAAGGCAAGGGAGGTGAATATGAAATGGTTAACCTAGCTGACTCGGGTCCTGAAACGAATGTCTACATAGGGAAGGCTTGCCCTGAAGCAATTAGAAAAGACATATTGAGGGCACTAAAAAGGGATATTGCTATGATTTCCTGGGGGTATCAAGACCTCCAGAAATTTGATTCTTCTGTCATGACCCACACTATTCCATTAAAGCTTGAGGTTAAACCTTTCCGACAGAAGCAGTGCCCTGTCAATGACCTGATTGAGCCATTGATCTATAAAGAAGTTCAAAAGTTGTTGTCCGCAAGGATAATCTTCCCTATGTTCCATTCAACATGGGTAGCCAACCTAGTTCCAGTCCGTAAGAAAAATGGGGAGATTAGGTTGTGTGTTGACTTTAGAAATCTAAATAGAGCATCAGAAAAGGATAACTATCTACTTCCTGCTCTGGATGAAGTCTTGCAGACTGTTAATGGAGCACAAATGATGTCTTTCCTAGACGGATACTCGAGATACAATCAAGTGATGGTCAACTGTGAGGACAAGATGAAGATGAATTTCACTACCAAGTGGGGGACGTTCACATACAAAAGGATGCCATTCGGCCTGATAAATGCTGGAGCTACTTTCCAGCGTGCCATGGACATAGCTTTCAAGGACTTGATTGGAAAATGTATTATTGTTTACATAGATGACCTAACAGTGTTCTCCAAGGACTGATTAAACCACGCTGCTGACTTGGCCAAGGTTTTGGAACAATGCATCCAGTATGGAGTCTCATTGAATCCAAAAAAATGCGTGTTTGGAGTCACAGAGGGAAAGCTTTTGGGACATATAATCTCTGAAAGGGGAATATCAATCGATCCAGACTGGGTCGAGTCCATTTTGAAGATCAGCCAGCCAGGAAGTAAGAAGGAAATGAAGTCTTTCTTCGGGAAAATTAACTTCGTGAGAAAGTTCATCATGGGCTTTGCAGAGATTGTAAAGCCATTAAACCAAATGATGAAGGACACTCGAACCGAGTGGATAGAGGAGGCGAAGGCCGAATTCATGCAGGTCAAGCAGTCCATTTCAAAAGCACCCGTGCTTGCTAGCCCCGATTACCTCAAACTGTTCTACATTTACTCTTTTGCCTTTGAGCATGCATGCGCGACTATGTTAACTCAATGACAAGAAGAGGTGGAGGAGAGACCGATTGCGTTCATGAGCTCTCCATTCAAAAATGTGGCGATCAAGTACCCACCTCTAGAGAAGCAAGCCTTTGCACTGGTTTGGGCCGTCAAGAAATTTTGAATTACATCATTCAAATTCAAGTTGTCACTGTAGTTCCTGATGTGGCTGTGAAGTCCCTGCTGATGCAAAGCGAGCTAGGGGAAAGAAGAGGCAAGTGGATGGCTATCTTGCAAGAATTTGACCTGGAAATGCATCCCATGAAATTAGTCAAGGGCATGGGTTTATCCCAGTCCATGGTGAATGCTGGTGATAATATTGTTTGTCAACAATACACAGCCCAATCCTTTTCCGATGATCCCTTGTATGCTGATGTTGTCCACCTGATGCTTAACAATTGATGTCCAGATGAGATGAATTCAACTCAAAGGAGAGCTCTGAGATTGAAGAGTTCTCATTATATGTTCAAAGGAAGTTTGCTATACAAGAGGAACTTCGAAGGAATATACTTGAGGTGCCTTGATCATCAAGAGGCCAAGCAAGTAATCTCTGAGTTTCATGGGAAACATGGTACATGTCATGGTTCTACAGATTCGTTGGCACACTAGATTCTATGATCTGGTTATTATTGGCCCTGTGTATTCAAGGACGCACACTAGCATGTGAGGACATGTCACACTTGCTAGGTTTCTGCACCAAGGGAACGCTATGCAGCCATGCCACTACAACCCGTTTATGAGGTAAGGCCATTTGCCCAGTGGGCACTGGATTTCATTGGAGTGATTAACCAGAATTCCTCTGCAGGACATAAGTTTATCTTGACTGCTACTAATTACTGTATAAGGTGGACAGAGGCCATACCTTGCAAAAACAACACAACTGAGGTAGTGATCAGGTTCCTCACCAAATGTATCACTACGAGGTTTGGGGTACCCTTCGCTCTGGTATGTGATAATGGTTCTGCTTTTTCTTCTGCTAAGTTTATTTCTTGGGCCTATGATCACAAGATCGTCTTGAAGTATTCCTTAAACTATTATCTGCAAGGCAATGGAGTTGCAGAGTCTACCGATAAGAATCTCTTAGGGGTGGTTAAGAAACTGTTAGAGCATAACCCTAGAGACTGGCACACCCAGCATAGATTCACATTATGGGCAGATAGGACTAGGATTAAGGCTGCCTTAAACACCTCACCATTCAAGCTGGTATATGGCAAAGAGCCTGTCTTTCCCATCCATCTGCAAATACCTATTCTAGAGTTCATGAATAAATTTTAATCTAGTGACAATAGGATAGAGGTAAGACTAGCTGCTCTGTTAAAACTAGAAGAACAAAGAGAGCTGGGGAAGACTTGGAACGAATGCAGTGGGTTCGGTAGGATGTCCTGCTGATCCAAGAGAGTCTCAACGACACGGAGGATGAGCTCGCCAAAGGATATGAGACTTGGTGTAATGTCTCACCGACTCATGAAGGTCACACCGAAAGGAAGAAAATGGGCTCAGCTAGAATGAAAAGGGAGTTCGCTGAGGGTCTTGTCGATAGCGATGGGTTTCCCAGTAAAGGAGGATGTCGAGAAGACTCCAAGAGAAAACACATGCTTCGCCATGTGGTCTCAGTAAAGGATGGAGTCTTGCTGATGGTCTTTTGGAGCTCGGTGTGATTTCTATACCTGCCGAGATGTCTCACCGACTGTCTCATGTCTTTCCGATCGCTTCCCGATGGTAAAATCGCATCGAGGAGACACCGGAGGTGTCTCACCGACATGCGATGCTAGGCCAACCACTTTTGATCACCGAAGAATCCTGCGTGGCCGATGATTGCCCAATTAGGTGGGTCCCTTTCTGAGAGCAGGTGGTGACGGATTGAATGTTCAGAAGAGCAAGGAAGTCCGAGGGATTTTCTGGGAGGATGGTCAATACACAGAGAAGTCCAGGACGTGAGGGAAGCCAAAAGAAAGATGAAAGATCAGTGACTCATAGGGACAACTGTGGCCACTGCTGGTGAGGAGATAGATCAATATTAATGACGATCTTTTGAGCATTCAAGGCAGATTGCAGGGGGAGTTCAAAGATCAACACTGAGACAAAAGAGTATATGCAACAGCTGCCAGAAGATCAAAAGGACTTTTCCTAAGGATAGAAATTCTTCGTGAGGCATGGATAGCAGGGCTTCCGCATTGAATACACATTGAATCTTTTAAAAGGATCGGAGGGCCAACCTTCATGAAAAGCAGATATTTTGTAAAACCCTAGTGCAAGGGACAACACATTCAAGTTGGTACATCCTGTATATAAGGCATACTTGCCTTTTGGTAAAGGTTAGAACTTTTGGAAGGAAAACAGAGCTTTGTTAGAAAGATTTAAAAGAAAGTTAGGACTGTTAGGAGTTAGTCAGCTAGCAGAAGGAGAGAGTTGCATCTTGATTCTGAGTAATAAGAGCATCTCTTTGTCTTCTTGGTTAGCAGTAAGATTTTAGTACATGCTATAATGTATTCTCTAAGTTCTCTTAGTGTAGTTGGAAACAATCTGGAGCTTCAGATTCTCTGTACACTGGTGATGGTGCCAACTTTGTAAATATTGTTTATCTGTTTTAGTAACAGTAGAAACAATCAGAGTTTAATCTACTTCATGTTGTGTTCTTGAATGATATTTGTCTTAATTTGATCATTCGATTTGTGAAGTATTCAAGGAATGAAATATTGTTTTATATTTTACTTAAATAGTAATTAAAAGCTGTTATATGAATTAGCACTGAGAATGAAAGAGGCTATGTGTCAATCATAAGTTTATCTTGTTCTGCAGTTTTAATCTATAATTCCTTGAAGTTAACAAGTATGGTTAAGATTAGATGAACTATTGTTCTTTTTTGTTTCAAAACCCTGACCTATCTTTTGATGTTTCTTTAAAACCCCTGTTAGAGTAGGTTATATTTCATGCTCGATCTTAGAACAATCCAGAAGCTCAACACCAGCAGGCCCCTTGAATATTACTGTTGCATTGGCCACTGAATAACATTAGCACAGTTGAGACCCAACTACAAGGACCTTGGGAGCTAAGGCATCCATGTGTTGCCTTTCTCTTTTAGGAGAAGTAGAATAGCAATATTTTGCTTGCATTATTATGGTGCCAAAATTGCCATCAACAGGTTATTGGTTACAAGATTTATTATACAAACAGGGATAATTTAGTTTCTGCCACTATGATCCATGTGGTGCAAGACATGGTAAAAAAAATGTTGATTATGACCTATGTGAGTTGCTTCGACAACAACTAATGGAGAACCTAAAAGAGATGAAGAAGAAGAAATATGTTTTCAAATATGGAACACTAGTTATGTGTCTACTTTTCTTCTATCAAAGGGAAGTACCGATGTTTGGAAAAGTAAACTAGTACGACTCAAAACCTATGGCACATCAAATAGCTAACTACATGAGAATTTCAAGGGACCCCAATGCATAGGAAGATGCTCTTATTGCATTCTTTTCAAAATTTCAAAGAAGAATGCATGAAAGAGAAAGAATCCCTAGGAGCATAGTGGAAAAATATAAGGATGACATCATTTTCCTAGTGTCTATAGATTTTTTCATCATGGAGGCTATTGAACCTAGAACTTGTTGGGTTCCTAGACTTGGCTATAGAAAATAGAGGAAGAGTTGACTAGCTTAGCAAACTTATTGTTGAAAAGTACCAGATATGAGAATAAGAAGAGATATGGGAATTATGTAGAGAAATCAATGGAAGTCCATATGGAATTCAAGAAGCTAGTAATAAAGAAAAAGGTAACGAGAATGATAGATGAACATCTCAAAGAAAAAGGGTTTGCAGATGGACAAGTGAAAATATTAAGTGAAAAAATTGTTGCAGAAGAAGTGAAAAGAACAAGTAGGTCCACTAGACCTAGAATATCAGATAGAGAAACTACCACTTCTCTTCCTATAGCTAGTAATAAGAGAAAATCAGCAGATAGTCCTTTGGAAAGGGAGAAATCCCCTCTGGAAGTGCATGGAACCAGGGTAGAAAAAAAAATTACTACTTCAGCGCCCCTTGTTGCCCCTACCAGAAGAAGAGTGAAGCAAAAGGCATCAAGGAAGAAAGATATTGGGCTTAATGTTGTTCAAGAAGAAGATTCGAAAGAGGAAGGACCAAAGTTGGTTTGAAGATCAAAGAAGGATACTTCACAAGGTGAAACAAGTTCAAAAAGAAAGAGGATCAACATCATAAACTTTGACAATGACAAAAAAATAGAGAAAGAAAAAGCAACTTTTAAAATCCAGAGAAGGGAAAAAGGAAAGGAAGCCAAGAAGGCTTCACCAGAAAAGAAACAAAAGGACTTTGAGAAGCCTCTAGTAAAAGAAAAGAAGCAAAAGCAACCAGAAATGCCTCATATTCCTATGAAGATTGAAGCACTACTGAATAACATAGTGGAGAACAATATGTTGAAAGGAACTGTTGAATTATACAAAGAGGTGCATGAGATAGACAAACCTATAATCATTGAAGCTATTGTACAGTATATTGTTATGTTTGAAGCTATTTTACCAAATGATGTTTTGAATGTTTTGTTGAAGAAAAGAGAAAATGCAATTGTGGAATATGAAAAGATGAAGAATCTCTAGAGAGAACTAGTGCCCCCTTGACAGATGTAGACTAAGCCAGATTGGCTTCTATCTATAACAAGGAGTTGAGGACCAAAAAAGGGTAAATATTTGTGTGGGAATAGCTAAGAATGACCATGAGAAGATCTAGAAAGAGTGCAATGATAAGGCAAATGAAATTGTAGAGCAATTGGGTATTCTTCTAGCAACAAAAAGAGACAATGTTCCTCTGGAACATATTGAGGAAGGAGAAACACATACTAAGGATGCTCAACATGAGCATGTAGATGATGTTAAAGTTACTAACACATAAGACAATCTAGATATTTCACCTCTGGATACAGAAGTTTCAGTGCAAGAAAATATGGAAGATAAAGAAGTTGTAATAGAAGAGGAAATAACAAAGGACAACACTCCCATTCCTTCGGTTACACATGCTACTATTGAAGAAAAGTCTTTCTTACCATCAATAAAGATTGTTAAAGACAATGAGGAGACATCGAGATCTTTGGAAGACACAAAATAGACCTCTAGTAAATGTGAAAAGGATGAAGCTAGTCAAGACAAAGGACAAGAGGAAGCAAAAGAAGATGATGGTAAGAAGGAAGAAGAAAAATATAACAATGAAGAGATTGGACAAAGAGAAAAAGACAAGGATAAAGGAGATGAAAAGGAGAATGAAGAGGATAAATATAAAGATAAAGATAAGGCCTCTAGTTAAGAAGAAAAGGTAGAGGAAGAGGAGAATACAAAGACTAGAAAGGATGGAGAAGATGGTAGAACCAAGCCTTCCAGTGAATCCTCCTTCGGTGATCCTTTGAAAGGCCTTCTACCCAAGAAATTAAAGATTAAACCAATTATTTCATCTTATTTATTGTGGTTTCCCATGTAGTAGGGAAATGTGGACTTGGAAAAAATCCCCACTATTCACAAATTGGAGCTTGGAGATGTGTTTCATGCTTCAACAAGAATTTTTTTTATCGAAACACACCAAAGGCATAGTGAGTTGATGGATGAAGTTTTGAAGACATTGTCGAAGATAACTCCTGAGACAACTATTGATTCCTCCCTGTGTGCTATTGAAAATTTAGATTATTAGTTGATTCTTTCAAGGAGTATGCCACCAATTTGAAGAGTCAAGTGGAAACAGAGGTTGAATTGAAGCTTACAGAGAAGAAATTGCTTAAGATTATAGAAAGGTGTATATCTACACACAAAAAAGGTTGAAGATTGTGTAAAGGATGTGCAAGCCTGTGAAGATGAAGCCAGGGCTCTGTTTCTGTATTGCATGAAGTGGCCAGATGCCACACAAGGAATAAAAGATGTAATGGATGAGATTGAGAAACAAATAAGTAATTCTTCTAGTATTTATGATTCGACACAAGATAGAGACAATCAGACCTGGAATAAAATAATAGACTTACATGACAAATTCTTCACCTTGTAGAGCTAGAAATAAGACACTATCAAGCAACTTGGCATGCTAAGGGACTTAGCGAAAACTAAGTATATACCTATCTCAAGTTCTCTTTCATGTATTGGTAAAGTTGCACAACTAAATATTAACCCTAGTACACTAGAAGAAAGAGAAGAAACTTTGATCGAGCTTGAGTCTCTCTACAAGATGCCTACAATAGTGAAGAAGAGTTGGGAAGATGGTAAATCTGCTTAGCAAGCTATTATGTAGAAGCTTCAAGGGTCAACATCTTCAGGTTGACCATTTCCATTTTTTTTGTTTTTCAAGTTTTTCGGATTTCTTTGTACATATGTGGATGACATAAGAGTTTTGGTTAATGCATTCAGTTTGTTTATCTATATGAGGGGGAGTTTGTAAAGTCTTTATACTGGCACACCCTTTTCCATTGATGTTAAAGGGGGAGAGACATTTGTGAAGAAAGATAATTGAAGATATATCAAAGGGGGACAGTAAAACATATGTTAGAGGAGAGAATTCGAAAGAGATATTCAATTTTTGATCTGCATGTTGCCATCAATGAAAAAGGGGGAGATTGTTGGAAGATTGAGGAGATCTTCATTGATGATTTTGTTATGGAAACATGATCATGTTGTATGATCCAATGTTGTCATTGGTGTCACCATAGTTGTGGATCATCTCTGACAGTTTTGAAGTATTAATGAAGACCTTTGTACAATATAAGTTGATCTAGTATGTTTGGCTCCATAAGAAATTGACTAAGTGTCAATTCTGACAGATACTGTATGACAATTTTTGTGTCTACATTCCATCGCAAATAAAGATAAGCTTTGTGATTCTATCTGAAGGTTGATAAGCATTAGATATACCTAAATTCAAGATATTCTAAGGTTTGGTAAAATATCATGGAAGATATGGATGATAGAGTTCAACTTTGTGTGTTACAGTCACTTTTGGTACAAAGTGTTGGTGTGGGAGATTCCACATTTCTTCATGGATGAAATTTTTTTATTGCAATGCTAAAGATAAGTTTCTAGATGTTAGTCGAATTGGATTTCTAGGTCGGATTGTCTTTGGGCTCCATGTGTGGTGAATTGGGCATACAATTGAGGTTTTTGTGTTTAGGTCTTATTTCAAACTAACCTAAGTCTTATTTCAAACTAACCTAATACATTTTGTGTGTTGCGAAGGATAAATGAAGTTGATACATATTATGATGGATCTATCCTGACCTATCCCAAGGTAAATTGAATTTTGAATTGAGGCACAAAGAATGGATGAAGTGTTTTGAGTCAAAAAGTTTAATTTTTTGTGTTGCATCCAATTAGGTCGACCTAATCGATGTTACACTCAGAGTGGATATATATATCATATTATTTTTGATGCTTTGATATATATCATGCTAGACAAGTGATAGAGATGAAACTGATGAGCAAGTGAAGTGTGGACTTAATAAGAGGTGTGTGAATTTAGAGTAGAGCAGAGTTTGATCCCGTTTAATGCAGAGTTTAATTTTGTACTTCATTAGAACTATATTTCAGCATTCTATAGATGCATTTGTAACAATTCAATAGGTTGTAAGCCATACCTTCTATCTTCTATCTTTTTCCTTGTGGGAAGTGCGTCCATTGGACAATGATTCCACTTGTAGTGAGAATTTCTGTGATATACTATATCTAGATATAATATATTATGAGTTAACCCTCACCATGGTTTTTCCCATTTTGGGTTTTCCACATAAAAATCTTGGTGTCTATGTGTTGTGTGATGTTATGATTATTTGATGCTTTCATTCATAATTATAGTTGAATTTATTGTGACAATTGGATAGCTAATATTTGAGTGGTATAATATAATATTGATTCACCCCCCTCTCAATATTCTAGGTGGTCAACATCATACACATCACTCATGAGACAGACGGCTCTACTGGCAAGCAATTTGTGCTATGATAGGTGGCCATGAAATGTAAACGTTTCCACATGGCTAGCAAGCTGTATTATGCTAGGTCCCATGAAATATAAAGGTTTTCTTAAGTTTATGACCCAAAAAGCTCTGCGATGTTGAATCCATGAACTATTTTGTAAAAATCTCACCTTAGGGGGTGCAACAAAACTCACTTCAGGGGGTGCAACAAAACTCAAATCAAGGGGTGCAACAAAAATCACCTCAAGGGTGCATAAAAAATAATAGGATAAGGCCAAAAACTCAAGGGGTGTTGTATAAACACCACCACAAGCGACAATAACAAAGGGGCTTTGCTCAATATAAAAAAGGTCACTCCCTAGGGGATATCACTCATGACATCACCACCAAGAAAGGATAAGTCATGGAAAGAGAAAGTTATGCCTTAGGAAATAATATCCATAGTATTACCACAAAAGGGAATGTCATATGCCAAGAAAGGTCACTCTCTCCAGGGATATCAAGCCTAATATCACCACAAAGGAGACACTTCACATAAATCAAGAAAGCCACACTTTGATTAAAAAGATTACACCTCCTAGGAGATGTATGCTATCATCACTAAGAAGAGATTATTCCACATGCAAACAATGAGCGAGGGAATATATGCCCCCCTTAAAATGTTAGGGTACTTGTTACACTAACATTTTAAGGAGAAATAAAATGATCCCTTGCTAGAATTAATGCACCTAACACAATGCTACTTAATCCCTTGCCCCAAGTGTAGGGGAAAAGGTGAGATCAACTAATGATATGCTACCTATCTTCTTGCAAGAAATATTATCTACATAAAATATAATGAATTTGGTAGTGAGCTTTCTAAGATTCTACAACTATCACATGGTGAGGAGCAAAATATGTGCATTCTAATCTATCACGCATTCAATTTGGCCCCCATAGGGCTCAAATTATCTCAATATCCTTTTAAAAGCAAAAAATTCATTGGTAGGATGTCCAAGTGTTCTATGGTATGCATAGTAAGACATTTTTATACTTTTTTCTTTCTTGTCTTCTCGTTCACGAATAGGTGGTAATATAATGAGTCCTAGGTTGAGAAGTGTTGTAAGGCCCTTTTAATCTTGGTTATAGCATGTAGAATTGGTAGCTTTATAAGTTTATAAGGCTTTTGTTTCTTACTTGTGGTGGAACCCTCAAATTTTCATGTTCCACTAGTCTAATGTCTTTGCTTGGGTGGCTTCTTGGTTTGAAATGCTACAAGGGTTTAGGGTTTTATGCCATTGGCAGGGTTTTTATACTTAGCATTTGTTGCCTCCTTTGTAACCTTTGCTCTTTTGATCTAATATTTTGTGGGCCTATTGGCTAGGCACCTGGTCATCTAAGTTGCATCTAAAGCCTTTGTGTCCATCTAGTTACTGGCCCCTTGAACCTAGTATCCCCGGTCGTCACCCATTGTGTCATTATAATTTTTTCCTTACATTATGTAGTCCATAAATCTTTTAATTTTTGCTCTTTCCTTAGGTTTGGGTTTAATATTCATGTAAGCTATTTTATATTGCAAACCTAGATAGATGATCCCTTTTAAAGTCATGTAATAGGTGCACATGCTTATTAAATTCCCTAGTTATGCTTGATGGGTCCCACTAAGTGTTTTCTATTGGTTCCCCTCCAACCCACATGATTAAAATAATAAAAATTAGAAGCTAGAGGGATGGCAGGTAGGTGACACCTTTCCACCCTCTTGGTGGGTCCTACCACTTTTCCAAGGTGTCAATGGCTAAAGGTGATCAAATTGACGATTATTATGGATTCTAACAAGAAAATCTCGACCATTCCCCGCTAGCCTATGGGGGATCCACTGTCTAATCTAGGCTTATGGAGGGATAGCGAGCAAGGAGACACATGGCACCATCACCACTGTCTACTGAACTATTGAAAACTTAGCAATATCTGATGAAATATTTCTTAGAAAGTATTGAAAAGTTAAACATCGTGCTACTAAAAGGATATATGAACACATGCAAAATTGTTCATTGAGATATTCTAATCTCAGTTGTTCATTGCTAAAAGAGGATATAAATTATTATTGTTGGCATAGTGGTTAAAGAGGATGCATGTTAATGGTTGTTGGGTTGATCTGGGTCATTTCCTATTAACCCACCACCATAGATCCAAAACTTGTAAATCTTAGAGGGCTAGCGGGCTGCTAACACATGGCTTTTCTATCAGATGGAGAAGAGTAGTGGGGCCACAAGAGCTTTAAATGATGTGAATGTACACTTGGAGAAATGAAACATGGTGGATGTTGAGTAAGCTAAAAATAAAATACTCAAACTTTGTTGACTCCATTTGAACTACACACTGGTCCACATCAAGATTGCATCAATAGCGAACATTCAAAGTTTCTAAAATGTACACCATTGAGCTATTCTGGTTCATGTGAGCAAATAGTAATGGTAGAGTTGACATTTTTCTATTGAATTGATGGCTTTGTTCACCATAAAATCTTGTTTTAAAGCTTATTATCAATTTTCAAAGAATTCTTATCGCATCTAGAGCTTATTGCAAACTTGTTCGAGAATTTGGCATTGTGAAATTAGGGTTTCTTGCGTCGTATAGCTTGTAAGTGAAATTTACCTTTCCTAAATGCGAGTTTACCCTAATTTGCTTTCATTTGTGATTTTTGTTCTTTCCTTTTTAAATTAGGCTTCTTTAAAGGTTTTACATTCTCTGAATTGCTATAAATTGTGCTCTTAGTTTTTTATTTGTGTAAAGTCTTTCCTTGAATAGTAAGAACCCTAATTTGAGCCTATCAAGCCCTAGTTTGAGTTGTCCATTACTAATGGCACCTAAATTCCAAGTGTCTGCATTAAAAGGCCAAGCCTCTGAGTCAAAACTTGTAGTGAGACCTTTGGTATAGGATTTAACCGAGCAATTGAAACCCTCAACCTCTGAGAAAGAAAAGGGACAACCTATGTACCATGACCCTAGAACTAAATTTAGTATCACTGATAAATACTGCACAATTAAGGATGCTACTCTACCATACTCAGGATGGACTCTTTTCTAGGGATGGTTTGGAAACATGAATGTTGGTATCCCATTTAGCAACCCCTAGAGGTTAGACATGGATAAGTTGGTTGTGCCCAACATGTATATAGATGTTGATCTTCTCAAGCCCATTGCTATGAACTATGACCCTCTGGTTAGGTTTGTCAGAGCTCATGATGGATAGAATATGGTATGGGTAAATAAGGAAGAACTTGCATATGTGTTCAAGTTGAATACTTGTAGAAGTGACATGGTTAAGATTGATGAGCGAAAGCTAAGGTTGTAATACTTGAAAGTAAAACAACACTTCAGGGTATTGGTGTTGACCAATTTTTTGATATCAGTAGGGAAGGGAAAAGACAAAATAAGGATTACCTTTGGGACCCTCTGATGTTGATCCCCTCCCCATTAATTATTTGCTTGCATACTTTCAAAAGACCTTTTATTCCCTCTACCAAATTTTAGGGTTTGATCCTAGCTCTAGCATGCCAATGGCCCAAATATACATGGTTGCAAATATCTAGCGCCCTAACATAAATAATCTATATGATTTTTCCACCTATATAGCAGAGGAAATTCACAAGGGGTTGGTGGCAATGAAGAATGGGGAGCCTGGTGTTAGATTCTGGTGGTTTTCACTCTTCACTTGGCATATGTTTCTTTTTAAAGGTGTTGATTACTTTGGTTAGGATATGGAGCTTAAGAGGGTTGTGGATGGCATTGAAATGTTGGTGTAGTCATAGACCCATGTATTGGATAGGAATCAATGAAAGACCAAATATGTGACTGCTACAAATATTTTTGCTACCAAATTGGGAAAGGCTCTAATGGTGGATGTTCCTAGGATCCCCAAGGAATTACATGATTTTTTGAGGCTAGCTAAGAGGAGGCCTGATTTTAACATTTCCCAAAACTTGGGGGATGTAATCCCCTATAAATATTATATAGTTCTAAGGGTATTTGGCACATAGTTGACACCCCACATTCTCCCTAGGGTGGTGCCTTTAAGGATTGATTTTTTGGAAGTGATGTGGCAGGTAGGAAATGTGGATGATTTCTTCCTAGATGAGAAATGAAAGGGAACCTTTTTCCCTACATACACTATGTTTGTTGATTTTGTCATGATAACACATGAATGGAGAAATATTGTGGACTACTATCTCAAGCCTTATGATGTGAAGCTCCGGGCATACAAGACATATGATCTTGAGGGGTTCATAGCTTGGTTAATGAAGAGAAATAAGGGAGGTTGATATGTTCATACCCACACTATGCTTGAGGACCTCATTAGAAATATTTTTGATCTTGATGTCCAAGCTGACAAAATGAGGAAGTGGGGTGTTTTTATAAGATTGGAAAGATAAATTAAGGTTAAGGGGCCTGATTTTGAAGCTTTGTCAAATATTAGTGACCCAATTTTAAAAATTGAAGTTGTGATTCAGAATTTTGACAAAGTAGTGGCAATATTGAAGGAGATAAAAGTAGTACAAGATAAGGGGGCGACCCCTATGACAAAGGGGGAGTCATTTGTGCAGCCTTCCAAGAAGGTGCACATTTATTCAAGGAGGAAAAGCACAATAAAGAAGCAACAAACAATTGCAATTCTTGCACAGTCTGAAGAGTCAAAAGTGTAGTATCCACAACAACAACCACCTCCATTGTCACTACAACATTATTTTGCTCCATAAATAATTGATTTGGATTCACCAACAAGGGAACTAGTCTCTCCAAGAGAACTATCAATAAAAAGACAAAAGGTTGAAGCATCTAGTTTGGTTGACTATCCTACAGAAGAGTCAGATGATGAAATTGCTATAATTGATGATGAAATAATGCAGGGGATGTCACCTCCTCAAGGGAAAATAATACCAAAAAATTTAAGCCTTAGGTTGAGAAAAGCTGACATAAGTGGAATAAATAACTCTAAGGATGTCAGACTCCAAGCCTGTGAAAGCTTTATGGAAGATGAATAGTTTGTCAAGACACAAGATTTCTAGGAGTATGTATGGAGAGGTATGAAGGATGAGTATGTAACATTGGTACAAACAAGGAGAGATGAGAGCCCTAAGAAGCCCCAAGAGACTATTAAAGCTAAGGTTAGAGATGAAGTGAGGGCCAAATATTTGAATATTTTCGTAGCAGAGGGTAGGGAATTAGTAAGGAAGAGTGGAGTGTTATTACTCTCGGAATGGGACTTGGCATCAAAAATTTCCTTTGATACAGTAAGAAGACAAGATTCCCCCATTTTTAATAGTGAAGAAGAAGTCACATTTTCCTTGTAGGGGTCAATCTTTAGTTAGTAGTGGGACACTCTTGCTATTTGGGCTTTAGCCCCAACCACTAAAAAGCTTGAAGTTGCAGAGCCTAGCCTAGGGGTTAGAGGAGGATTGATTATAAAGAGAGTTTTAGATGCATTTGCCTTGGAAGTAGCAACTATGAGTGTTAATGTGGCATAATTCACCAAGGCCACAATTGAGTCATTAACAGAGGAAAGAGGCAATTTTAGAACTAAATATAATGAGATGGTTGTTGAGCACAATCTAAGCCAACAAAAGATGGCTCATATTCAAACTCAAATGGCTCTGTGGAAATAGAAATTTCAATCATTGTATCCAAAAGTTGGATTCAACATGTCAAGAGGGACTCAGTCACCTAGGGGCGAATGGGTCTTTGATAGGGGGTCCTGAAACTATTTTTGCAGTCCTCTTGTGTTGGATCTAGGCTATTGATTCCTAGTTGTAAACTTATCAAAATGTTAGTAAATTTTGTAATTGAATTTTTTGTGGCTTGAAAAATTTGATGACAACAAATGCAACAATTGATAAATTTCCTTCAATCTTCCTTTGATCCTTTCCAAACCTACAACTTGCACATTCAAAGAGGGAGAAAATGTTGGGCCATTTAGGGACTTGCCTCAATCAAACCCTATTTAAGTGTTCACACTTCCACAATGGTAATGTCAATGATAGTAATGATAATTGAAAGGAAGGAATGATGAAATCACTAAAGTGCTACAACTCACCACCCTTCAATGGCTACCTTGAAGGAATGAAGTCATACACATCACCTCAAGGATTTGAATCTTTCTATTCTTGAATTATTGTTTCCTTGGAGACCTACAATAAGGGTTAACCTTCACAAAACACGAACATGCATAAACTCACCTAAAATTTGACATAATGTTGGATCTTGGATTGTTGTAATAAAGCTTGAAATGTTGCTCTTGACAATAATGATTGATCATAAATTCACCTTAATTCTTGATAATGATTGTTAATAATCCTTAGATTTCAAATGATAAAATAACTAGGTATTTATAGGTGTTTATCCAATTTACAAAAAATTAGATTCGAAAAGCTGACATTTCATATTTGAATTTTGTGTGTTAAAATGCTACCAATAACATATTTAAATTTGGGTCCTAGCTAAGAAGGGGGACCCATTCTCTCATGAATGAATGGGTCATCACCCAAATATCTAGGACACTCAAATTCAAGGGTAATTTAATGATTGGATTCGTTTATTCAATTTTTGTCCTCCTTTAGAAAACAGTAAAAATTAGGCTTTAGAATGCATAATTTGGAATCTTAATTAAGTCCAAAATTTAGGGAAACCAAACATAATGTGAAATTGTTAAGGTATATAGTTTTATACACTACACACAACAACATAAATTTACAAGTTTAATATTTTTCTCATGCTTATAAATGTATAAATTGGGGCTTACAATTTGCTAATGTTGAAATGACATCATTATAAGGGATAAAAATTTCATTATTTTATAATCAAATGGGCGAAAAGACCCATAGCCTACATCATTTCACCATTCTCATATGGCTCTATGTGTAAATGATTTGAAACATGGTGACTCCTCCTCCCCAGCAACTATGAGGAGTATCATTAATTCAATCACATTAAATCCTATGTTGACTATTCATTATGTAATAAATCCAATTTTTTTCCCTAGACACTAACTAAATAATTTTTCATATTTGCAAGTGCGACATTTACATGTTGCATGATACTCACATACACACAAGGAATGATAACAAACTATTTGTGAACAAATTTTTCATTTATAAACTAATACAAGTTAAGTCCATTTTGCCAAAAATGAGGACCAAACTATCAACAAAAGTTAGAGAGATCACCATTGCAGTGGTGATCTTCCTCTAAATTTTAGTTGAGGTACAAGTCCCTCTTTTGATATAAGTTTGATTTCTTGAATTTTAAGAAAACAAGGGTATGCTTTTGACTATAAATTAGGAAAGATAGACTAACATCTATCCATAGCCATGAAAATAAATGTGATTGAAAATGATTTGAAACAACTAACTAATGCTAGAAATTAAATTGGAAAACATTCAATATCATAGCTTACAGACCAAATTATCAAAGCTTTCTGACTCGACTCACTATAAATTCAATACTTGTTGCAAATAAATGAATAAAATAGAAAAGAACAACACATCCTCACAAGAATGAATATTCAAATGTTTATCAAAGCTCACAGACTCATTCATAAACATTAGTATTTCATTCATAACTTATTGTGCACATAAACAACAAACATCTACAAAAAATACCAAAAATGCAAAAGTGATCCTCAAATTAATATTGATTCTCTTGTACATCACGGTACAAGGGGGATACAAATTTTGGACCCTTCCAATATCTGAAATAGGGATATTTAAAACTTTTCATCATAACAGTCAAGATTTCTTGAAAATTGTTTCTTGAATAATAACCGATATTTATCGAATAAGCAGTTGGTTGAAAACCAACCAATTTCTGTCAGATTACCGAAATATATTCATTAATGACTATTTTTAAGGGTGGTTATAATTGCATCACCATTTTCAATTGACAAGATGGGGAAATTAATCAACGCTTGTTGTAAGCAGGCCCCGTGGCACATACTCGTGTGAAACATCCACCACTTCTCACTTCTGGTGATTGTTGGCATGCCACCTAAGATTTATTTCATGGAGCTTCTTTAAATGCAAAGGATTTCATCAATGTAGGTAAATCCACTTAATAAATTTCCATCCCATCACCTTTTTGAATTTATCGAGTTTAAGACAACTTGAATGTACTTCCAACATAAATTGCCTTCAAGTGAATTCCACTAGTTTTATTTGGTCATTCTATAAATTAGATACATCACTCCTCATCTTGCACAATGCTAATCTCAATTTAAAGTATGTCGAGTTCCTTCAGTGATGTAAATTCTGAGGCTAGGAGTGATTTCCTCACTATTTAGGGTGTTGAGTGTAGTGTTGTGCAAAGGTTGGTTACAAACCAGCTTCAAGAGGTGTTCCTAATCCACAATGATGTGGAGGAGGGAGTTATTTGAAATATTATTGGCAAGAATTTTTTTGTCTTGGGTGCATGTTCATAATTCTATCTTGTTGGAACACTTTCTCTACAATGTCATGCGCACCTCTAGAAAATTTGAGTGGGGAATTTATGTTGCTCAGTGTCTAGTAAGGAATATATACTTGTTGTGTGTTGAAGAAACCTTGAGAGGTCTATCTATGTATCCTTGTGTGGGTCTGGTGGGTTATGTAATTTTCATTGTAACTATGTTGTGAAATAAACAAGCTAGGCAAGAAGTTACCTTGCTTCATGCTAGGCTTGAACACAACATGGAGACTTACACCCACTTCGTAAACTTCAATGAAAACCTCTTTTCTCCTGCGTAGATTGAACATATGTAAGAATTAATTGAGGCCATCATGATACTCATCTTTACTCTCTATGCTTAACACCCCTTGTGATGAAAAACCCATCTTTTTGTGATGTAATGTAGAGCATATATATATATATATATCTTTTTTTATTTCGGAATTACACTTGTGTAATGTGGATGTCTCTAAAATCTTCTGCTCTATTTTCATGTTTACATTCTTTTGCAATTTTCTCTTATTTTTACATCTGTAATGGATTTATTTATGCACTTTGAATGTTATATTTTTTGCAATATGTTCATCTTCGATTATATCTTTTCTTTCTGTGAACATATTTTTGTAATAATAACAGAATATGTTTCAAATATATGAATGTCAGATTTTGGGTACGGTTATTAAAATTCCTTTGAAGTCTTCTCAAGTTATGAAATTGTCTTTACCACCGCTTATGCCAAAATAGTCCTTACAATATCTTCAAAATCCCTTTTAAATGAATTTCCCCCAAAAAGTATCTTCTTAGGAAAGATATTCCACTTTACTTTGAAAATTCACCATAGGAAAAATTAAGTTTTGAAAACCCTGTCAGGAACCAACAAAGATTTCAAAACTACTTGAATTTTTTCCAAAAGTATTTATCATTCTTCCTCTTTAATTTGGGCATATTTTATTGGCCACAAACACCTTTCAGCAATAGAACACTTACACAAAACTTTCAAAAAGACTAGCACATGCAAACTTTAAGTTGAACCTTTAGGATTTTCGGTTGGGAAAAATGTTAGGAAACCCTAATGGAGTCTTTCATAGGTTATAAACTATACAAAAAAGCTAATGAAGAACATAGTTGGCTTCACTTAGAAGGTAGGGAAATTTTTTTGTGAGGGGGACTATAAGAATTGGATATGAAGGTAGCCACCCAGGATCTAGAGGCCTAATAGAAAGCACAAGCATAAGAGAGATAAAAAAAATATGACAAGAATAAATTGTATTCTGTCAATGATGCAAATAGAATGTGCTAGATAAATTTACATAGGAGACCCCTTGGTTATATAGCCAAGGTGAGTGCATAGAAGGGCATAAGATTATGACAAGTGTCGTAATCTTATGACATGAGACAGGTGTGAAGAGCTATCACTCCACCTAAAGTGGAAAAGTGATAATGTGATAATCACCACAAATGGTGGATCACCCACAAAAGATGGAGAGGTAATCACATGATGTCTCCACAAAAACGTGGAAGTGATAAATTAAAGACATGATAAGTCCACCAAAAGTGGAAATGCTCCAACTACCTCCTATGTGGTCCCTAAGTAAACTTAACTAAGGTATAATTATGACCTAGGAAAAGGTACAACACTTTTAATTACACCAACACCCCCCCTTAAGTGCAACTTAGGGAGAATGGACACAAAAGTAAACAATGCAAGATGGGTCCCGACAACTAGGCCATGTTAGGTACCCATGTACAAATGCAATGCAATCTCTCATAAAGTGGAGAAAAGGAGAAAACCACGTGGGAAAAAAAATCCCCCAAAAAAGAGATGAAACAAAACAAAACTGCGCTCAAAAAGATGAGAAGGGAAAAACATTGAGTGAGGAAAAAGCCTCCCAAAAGAGAGAATGAAGAAAGTCAAGTGACCTCCTTAGATGAAACATCTCGCACCCCCAAGAGAGCTTGCAAATGATGATATATACTCTCAATGAAGGGTTTGGTGAAGATATATGCAACCTACTATGTTGTAGGACAATACTGCAAATCAATGACTTGCGCCTATATCAACTCCCTGATGTAGTGCATATGGATCTTGATGTGTTTGTTCCTTTGATGGTGAACTGGATTCTTCAAGATTTGGATCACACTCTAATTTTCATAATGAATGATTGTAGGACATGGAACAGTGAAGCAAAACTTAGTGAGAATATTCTGAAGCCAAATACCCTCAGTAGCAGCATTAGCAGCCCCTCGATACTCAACCTTAGTCTAAGAAAGAGCAATAGCATGCTACTTCTTACTCTGCCAACAAATGGGGCCAAAACCAAGATGAAAGTTGTAGCCAGAAGTGGACTTACGATCATCAAGATCTCCAACCCAATCGAAATCTATATATCCCACCAAGGTAAGTCATGTACCTACTGCATAGTGAATCCCATGATGATGTGTACCCTATATGTAATGCATGATGTGTTTGACTGCTTTCCAGTGAAGCTTATGTGGTTCCTGCATAAAGCATGAAACCATTCCAACTGCAAAGGAGATATCAGGGCATGTGTGAGTCAAGTAGATGAGACTCCCAACAATATGATGATACAAAGTGGCATCAACAAGTGGAGTAGAACACTTAGCCTCAAGCTTGACTCCTGAAAGAAAGGGAGTCATAGCAGGATAACAATCAGCCATGTGAAATTGAGATAGAAGATCAAGAGCATACTTGGGATGAGAAAGAGAGATCCCAGAAGTTGACTGAGTGATCTTAATCCTAAGAAAATAGTGCAAAAGGCCCAAATCAGTCATAACAAATCTATTCTGCAGAGCAGATTTGACACTGCCAATGATGGGTGAGGTACTCCCTATAATGATCAAATCATCAACATAGAGCACAAGTAGCAAATGAGAGTCATCCTATCACAAAATGTAGACATTCGAATCTGAATGACACCTGGTGAATTATGTTGAGAGAAGAAAGAATCCATCTTGGCATACCAAGCCCTAGGGGCCTGTTTGAGGCCATAGATAGACTTCCTCAATCTGCAAACCAAAGAAGAACCTTGTATGAATCCTAAGAAGAACCTTGTATGAATCCTTGTGGCTGCTTCATGTAAATCTCCTCATGAAGATCCCCATGAAGAAATGCACTCTTCACATCCATCTGATGTACATCCCAACCATGAGCTACAACAATAGCAAGTGTCAAGTGAATGGAGTTCATCTTAGCAACGGGTCCAAAGGTCTTTGTATAATCAACACTTGGAACTTGTGAGAAACCTTTTGCCACAAGCCGAGCCTTATATTTATCCACACTTCCATCCGTTGCATACTTGGTCCAATAGATCCACTTACATCAAACCATCTTTCTCCCCTTAGGAAGAGAATCCAAATCCCATGTGTGATTCCTCATCAAGGAACTATACTCTTCCTCCATTGTTGAATCCCACTCTAGAACCCCTGATGCTTCCTTGAAGGACTCTGGATCAGAAACACTAGCAATAAAAGCATGTGGAAAATACTAATGTAGTGATGGAGTCCTTCAAGTATCTAAAGGATCCCCAAAAAGAGAACTTGATGACTCAAGGATCTGTCGAGCCCAACGAGGTCTTGTAGGAGATGAAGGATGAGGCTCCTCAACTGCAAGTGGACCCTGTGAAGGTGTAATCTTGTGAGTCAGAGTTGAGGGAGAATCATCATTTGAGTCACTATTATCACTTTCCACTAT
The DNA here is from genome assembly GCA_007258455.2 of Sequoia sempervirens. Classification (NCBI taxonomy): domain Eukaryota; kingdom Viridiplantae; phylum Streptophyta; class Pinopsida; order Cupressales; family Cupressaceae; genus Sequoia; species Sequoia sempervirens. The sequence goes on along the minus strand of VDFB02252616.1, from coordinate 5,469,129 downwards.
GGAGGAAGGAAGAGGAGGATTAGAGGCCAAGCTAGGAGAGCTTTCCTCAAAGTGAACACTCCTCTCAATGAATAGCTCATGTGTCTCTGGATCCAAAAGTCTATATGCATTAACACCTTCAGGATATCCAACAAAGATGCAAAGCCTACTTTGAGGTTCCAATGCCTTGCGCTTCTTTGGGGGTATGTGTGCCCAAGCTAGACAACCAAAAACTCTGAAGTGTCTCACAACTAATTTTCTTCCACACCAAGCCTCAAAAGGAGTCATACCCTTCAAAGCCTTATGGGGAACCCGATTTTGGATGTGTGTGGAACAATTGATAGCTTCTGCCCAAAATTGAGGACTAAGAGAACGAGCATGAATCATGCAGCTAGCCATCACCTTAAGGGTTCTATTCTTCCTTTCAAAAACACCATTCTACTATGGAGTGTAGGCAACTGAATGCTGAAGAGTAATCCCCTCAAGAGTACAAAATTCCTCAAATCTATTGTTCACATATTCCCTTCCATTGTCTGTGTGAAGAATCTTGACTTGCTTCCCTGATTGCTTCTCAACACGAGCCTTGAAGGCTAGAAATGTGCCAAGCACTTCACTCTTGTGAACAAGAAAATAGATCCATGTGAAGCGAGAGTAGTCACCAATGAAGGTGAGGACATAATGGGCCTTGCTAAATGATGACACTAGAAATGGACCTGCTACATCACTGTGAACCAATTGAAGAACTCCCAAAGCTCTCCAAGACTTCCCTTTGTCAAACTTCTCTTCTGGATGCTTACCCAATGAACAACCTGAACATACACCTTCAAAAAAGTTGATTTGAGGGAGTCCTGTAACCATAGCCTTGGAGCTAAGCTACTGAAGATAGCGGTAATTGAGATGTCCAAACCGCTCATGCCATAGCTTACTTTCTGAATTTGAATGAGTGAGCAAGGCTGTAGAAGGAGACTTAGGCACAAAGTGGGAGAATGAGTAAAGTAGTGTGTTGTGATTGGCTTGTCCCACTACAACCAAGGCATCATCCTTAAGTTCTTTGACCACAACTAAATCTGGTAGAAACTCAACTTTCTTGCCATCTCCAAAGTGAGTGATTTGGTAGATTGAAAGAAGATTGGCACTTAAGTTAGGAACATAGAGAACATCCTCAAATTTTCTATCATCCATGACAAACAAACCTTTTCCTTCAACTTCCACTTGAGTATCATCTCCTATGAAGATGTGAGGTACCTTAGATGGATCCAAAGAAGAAAAATACTCCCTTGTAGAACCCATGTGATGAGTGGCACTTGAATCAAGTATCCATTGTTGTGAAGAACCTGAAGTAGCCATAAATGCTTTCCCTTTTCCTTTTGATTGTGAGGAAGTGGAAGGAGATGAATCCTTCTTCTTGTAGGTAGATGGAAAATTGATGTTGTTCTTCTTGATGATGTTTGTCAACTCATCAATTTGCTTAGTGTGGCAATGATGCTCATCATGACGAAATCTCTTGCAATATGAACAAGTTGGTCTTTCCTTCTTGCTTGAATTTCCCTTCTTGGGAGAAGATGAGGAATTCCCTTGTTGTGGAGAGGATGACTGTGCTTTATCTTGTTGTGTCTTTGGCTTAGAATGCTTCTGCTTCTTGTTGGAACCCTCTCCTTGAGTCCCTTGAGTCCCTTGATTCCCTTGATTAGCCACCAAAGCTTTGGACTTTGAATACTTGAAAATCCCCATGCTTATCAACTTTGCTTGCTCTAACATTAAATTTTTTGTGAATGCATCAAATGATGGCATAGTGACAAAACTACCTACTATTAAGCGATGGGTTTGGAAGCTAGAAACAAATGCTGCATATTCTGATGGAAGCTTTCCCAAAAAATTATAGACCAACTGTGCATCCTTTTTGTTAATGCCAAAATCCTTAAGTTGTGCTCTTGGCTCATTTGCCTTAGTGACATAGTCTTGGATTGTATCAAAATTCTTGGGATCTAACATCGTGAGATCATTTTCAAGCTGATAACCTCTAATCTCATCAACTTGGCCATACAATCGACCAAACTTTTCCCAAGCCTCTTTGATTGTTTTACACATTTCAATTTGAATGATTAGATCTTTTGATACAAATTTTCTTAAATTTCCAAGAGCCATAGTATTCTTAGTGAGCCAATCCATATGAGCAATGGCATCAGCTTTAGGATCAAATGGTGCAACAATAGTTCCATCAATATAATGAGGTAATCCTTTTTCCATTAACTTACTCCAAGCATCAATTTTCCAAGAAGCATAGTTATGTGGAGTTAACAAAGGAAACTTAGGAGAACCCATAGAAGCAAAATGAAAGAGAACAAGATAGAGAGAGAGGCACAATCACACAAGACACCCCCCCAAATTCTCTCAATCAAAGAACCCCCCCAAAAAAAGATGATTTGGCACTTTATACTTAGTGTGTATAAAATGGCCACTTGCAAGCCAAGCAAAGTGGGCTTATGATTTTCAATGTTTTACAACTGCCTTTAGTAGGCTACAACAGACTCAAATGATTGATACAAAAGACCAAACTGCGATCTTAACTTTACAAATGCCAAAATAGGCCAAAATAGACCATATGCTGAAAGTACAATTTATGATCACAATCACTACAAACTAATAGCACCATTGTGAAATTCAGAAAAAATCATGCACTTTCAAAAAAAATGACACCTAAAAAGGAGTTCGTATGAGCCTGAATGGAGCCTCGGAAGTTGCAGAAAAGAGGATTGGACAGGTACAATTTGAAGAAACTAATTTTTTTGGAAAATCTATCCCCCAAAATTAGAAAATAATTGCACCACTGCGAAGTACACGAAAAATTAGCCCAAATAAAAAAAATTGCATTGAAAAAGGCCTCAAAATGACCAAGATATGAGCCTTTGAAGATGAACTGCAAAATTAAAAAGCTCAATGGAGAGGGGTTTGCCAAATTTCAAAAAGTGGCTGATGCAGTGTTGACATCATCAATTAATGACATTAAATTTGACATTCAAATGACTGCCATCCAGTTCAGTCGATTAAATTTGACGGTTGTTTTCCCATCATGGTCATTGTCAGCCTATTGGTGGATTATTCGCCAGAATATTCTCTAAGGGTCGGTATACTCTCCAACCGAGAATCGCGAAGGAATATTTTGAAAGAATCAGAATCTTGTGGAATGGCCACTGGATTTGATAAAGTGATCACCAATTTTTTTGAGAATATGCACTGGGTGACAGAAAATGCGTCATATTTCTTTTTGATACCACCAGTTGCTTATAAACCCGACACCAATTTTTAACCGACCCACAAAGGTCAGTAGCGGTGGTGGGGCTCACTGCCCAGTTGGCTCACTCGAGGTACGATAGTACCCTACTGTTGCAAGGTCTGCGGTACAGCAAGGTACACAAAAGATTTGTTTTATTTAAAAAAAACTATACAATAATAAATTGCAAAATACAAAAAAAAATTATGATTTTTTTGAAAATTATTATTCGCAAAAAATAAAAATACTTTTTATGAAAAAATAAAAATCGTACCACTGTGTAGGTTGGTCGTACGGCTTGCCTGCTTAAATTTTTTTTTCCTTAGAAATTACTTTCACTGAATATAGGAAAATTTATAGTCAAAATTCCTGAAAACAGCCTCGCAGATGCAATGGTGGGCTCAAATTTGGCATAGGGCGCTCTAGAAATGTGTTGCGCCCTAGATTTGAAAAAAAACCAACCTTCAAATGCACCAAGATATCTCCAAAATGACGATCCAAAGGCACTCCAATCATGCTATGATACCATGTAAGAATTGGCTATGAAGGTAGCCACCCAAGATCTAGAGGCCTAATAGAAAGCACAAGCATAAGAGAGATAGAAACAATATGACAAGAATAAATTGTATTCTACCAATGATGCAAATAAAAATGTGCAAAAGTACATAGGAGACCCCTTGGTTATATAGAAAAGGTGAGTACATAGAAGGGCATAAGATTATGACAAGTGTTGTAATCTTATGATATGAGACAACTGTGAAAAGTTATCACTCCACCTAAAGTGGAAAAGTGATAATGTGATAATCACCACAAATGGTGGATCACCCACAAAAGGTGGAAAGGTAATCACATGATATGTCCACAAAAGGTGGATGTGATAAAGTAATGACATAATAAGTCCACCAAAAGTAGAAATGCTCCAACTACCTCCTATGTGGTCCCTAAGTAAACTTAACTAAGGTGTAATTATGACCTAGGACAAGGTACAACTCTTGTAATTACACCAACATTCACATGAAATGCTTCTAGCCAAAAAGTTGGCAACCTTCCTCTATATACACATACAACTTCACTTGCTCCGCAAATTACTGCATTTGCATATTTTCTTCTACAAAATTCTTCAACAACTTCAACATACCATTCTTCATCACATATCGTCATGTTGTGGCTTTAACACCAATTTTATGGTGGGGGACATAAGATATCCATTAAAGCTCCCTCTAAGCCAATGGCTAGTTTAGTTTTTGGAGGAAACATCTACACTAGAGGATGGTATAGATTCTATCTTAGTCTCAGTCTCTCCTTTATTTCTCCAAACCTTGTTCATCTCTTTCTTTGTCTCTTCAATATCAACCTTCTTGATTGGTTCATTCCTATCTACCGAATTGTTCTTCCTTGTATTTATGCTTCTATAAAACTTGGCAATGTGTCTAGGTTTACTACAATTGTTGCATGGAATTTCTTTGAGCATTGTTCCTTCCATTCACTCTAGATCTACATTGATTAGCTTTGTGTCCAAATCCATTGCATGTATAACAGTAACCATTAAAATATTGAATCATTCTACCATTGTATATCTATTTATCACTCAACTTTTGCATTCACTTTCTCTTTGACCAAATATTTTGCATGTAAATAATTGACCATGAAATGATATAGCATTCTGATTCATCCCGCTTCTATATTCTATTACTCTATGTCCAAATTTATTGCAAGAAAAACAAAAATAATTGAAAGATGGGTACCTTTGAGCATTTGGTAATCTAGTTAGTTGTCTTTTGGTATTATTTTTCAAATTCCAGATCTAACCATTGATTTTCTTGTCTTTAGTCTTCTTTGGTTCTTTGATCTTTTCAACATTGGGTGCTTGATCATTCTTTGCGCTTTCATCTTTCTTGAATCCTAAGCCACCTTTGTCTTTGGATGCTTTCTGACTTGTAATCAACCCATCAAGCATTTTGGAACTTGTCTTGAATTTGTCTTCATGACTTTTTGCTTTCTCTAGATCTTATCTCAAAACTACCACATCTTGTTCAGGCTTTATGCATTCATTAGATTTTATTTTCACCATTGCATTCAGAAAGTCTTCAATTCTTTTGTTTTCTTTAGCTTGTACCTTTAGTTTAGTGATGGTTTCATTTGCTTGCTTTAGCTTCTCACTGACCTCCTTATGCCTTTCTTTGAACTTCTTGATTTTCTCTCTAGAGTTTTTGATGCACTCATTTGCTTTTTTAACATTTTCCTTCAGATCTTTGTTCTCACTTTCAGCTTTGTCAAGATCTTCAAGAGCAACTTTAAGTTCTTCATCTTTGTAAAGTATGCAATCTTCTTTAATTCTTCCATTAGCAGGAGTTCCTACCAAAGGTATAGGAAACTTTCTATTAGCCATGTATTTAATTTCCAAGATCTTCCCGAAGCGATAAAGCTTCTTGTAGGGAGCCAAGCTCTGATACCAATTGTTGAACACCTAGAATACTGAGAGTGGGGGCTGAATCAACATTCTATTAAACCACTCAAATATTAGCCATCCAATTATCACAATAGATTCAACTACAATTATGAATGAAAGCATGAAATGATCACATCACACAACACATAGGCACTAGGATTTTTATGTGGAAAACCCAAAATAGGAAAAAGTATGATAAGGGCTAGCTCATAATATATTATAGCCAGATATAGTATATTACATAAATGCTCACTATAGGTGCACTCATTGTCCAATGGAAACACTACCCACAGAGAAAAAGATAAAAGATAGAAGGTGTGGCTTACAACTTATTGAACTATTACAAATGTTGGAATACAGTTCCAATGAAGTACAAAAATAAACTCAACACTAAATATGATCAAACTCTGCTCTGCTCTAAATTTGCACACCTCTTATCAATTTTGCACTTCACTCACTCATCAGTCACATCTCTATCACTTGTCTAGCATGGTATATACCAAAGCATCAAAATCAATCTGCTATATATATCCACTATGAGTGTAACATCAATTAGGTTGGCCTAATTGGATGCAACACGTAAAATTAAATTTGTCAACTCAAAACACTTTATACATTCTTCGTGCCTTAATTCAAAATTCAATTTACCTTGGGATAGGTCAGGATAGGTCCATCATAAGACATAACAACTTCATTTATCCTTCACAAAACACAAAACATGTTAGGTTGGTTCCAAATAAGACCTAAACACAAAAAACCTCAATTGTATGCCCAATTTGCCACATGTGGAGCCCAAAGCACTATCCCACTTGGAAATCTGATTTGACCGACATCCAAAAACTTATCTTTAGTAGCACAATCAAAATTGTTCATTCGTGAAGAAACGCAACATTTCTCATGCCAACACTCTGTACCAAAAGTGATTATAACACACAGAGTTGAACTCTGTCATCCATATCTTCCATGATATTTCACCAAACCTCAAAATATCTTTAATTTAGGTATATTTGATTTTCATCAACCTCCAGTTAGAATCACAAAGCTTTATCTTTATTTACAATGTAATGCAGGCCCAAAAATTGTCATACAGTATTTGTCAGAATTGACACTTAGTCAATTTCTTGTGGAGCCAAACATACTGGATCAACTTATCTTGTACAAAGGTCTTCATTAATACTTTAAAACTATGCAAAGATGATCCACAACTATGTTGACATCAATGACAACACTAGATCATACAACATGCTCATGTTGCCATAAGAACATCATCAATGGCAGTCTCCTCGATCTTCCAACATATGACTTCAGTCCTCATGGGAGCTAACATTTATTTGATGGATGAAGTTTGGAATTTGAGACAATTTAAGGCTGAGGTCTCTTTTCCTTAACAACTCAAATCTCTTAGTACTAACCATGTGTTTTGTGTTTATGGTCATGTACGCTTCATGTCCTTACGACATGTATGTTTGTGTATCTCATATTGCTTCATATCATGCATGCATGTTCCTTTGTTCTTATGCTGGTTTTCCATGGGGTCTTAGATCTTGGGCACTTGATTGCCCCCTTTATCCTTTGCCATCCTATCTCTCCAACATTTGGACAATAGAACCCCTCTTGACATATATTTTTCTACTTTAGTGTGAGTTGGAGCGTAAGTTCACACTCTCACTAAAGTGGGGGCTAAATGTAGTGTAGAAAATTGTATACCTTAACAATTTCACATTATGTTTGGCCCCTAATTATTGGACTAAATTAAGCTCCTAATTTTTCAAATTATGCATTTTGAAGCCTAATTTTTACCGTTTATTGAAGGAGGACAAGCATTGAATAAATTCATCCAATCATTAATTGCCCCTGACTTTGCGTGTCCTATAAATTTGGGCTAAGACACATTCACCCATGCGGGAATGGGTCCCCCTTCTTAGCCAGGACCCAAATGTAAATATGTTGTTGGTGGCATTTTAACAACCAAAATTCAGATATGAAGTGTCGGCTTTTAGAATCTATTATTTAAGAAATTGGATAAACACCTATAAATACCTAGTTATTTTATCATTTGAAATCTAAGGATTATTAATAAGCATTCTCAAGCACTAAGGAAAATTTATGATCAAGCATTATTGTCAAGAGTAGTATTTCAAGATTTATTGTAGTAATCCAAGATCCAACATCATGCCAAATTTTAGGTGAGTTTATGTGTGTTCCTATTTTATGAAGGCTAACCCTTATTGCAAGTCTCCAAAGCATTCAAGAATTCAAGCAAAGAAAGATCCAAATCCTTGAGGTGATGTGTATGAATTCAATCCTTCAAAGAATCCATTAAAGAGTGGTGAATTGCAACACTTTTATGATTTCATCATTACTTCCTTTCGATTATCATTTCTATCATTAACATTGCCATTATGGAAGTGGGAACACTTACACAGGGTTTGACTAAGGCAAGCCCCTAAATGACCTAACATTTTCTCCCTCTTTGAATGTGCAGGTTGTAGGTTTGGAAAGGATCAAAGGAAGATGGAAGGAACATTGTCAATTGTTACATTTGTTGTCATCAAAGTTGTCAAGCCACAAAAACCCAATTATAGAGTTTACTGATGAAAATTTGACAAGTTTACAACCAGGAATCAAGAGCTTAGATCCAACACCAGAGGATTGCAAAAATAGTTTTAGGACCCCCTATCAAAGACCCATTCGCCCCTAGGTGACTAAGTCCCTCTTGGCATGCTTTGTCCAAATTTTGGTGATATGTACACATTAGTTTGCACTTTCCAGATCTACTTGCAAATCCTTGCTTTTGTTTGTTTATCTTCAAGATTTTGCAAATTACATATTAGGTCATATAGTCTAACTAGGGCAATCATTCCAAATCATTTCCAATTCATTCATAAGACTCAAAAGGATCAGATCTAGGTGTGATTTAGTCACCTTAGAGGTTGTAAGTCAATCTATGCACCTTGTTGATTTTCATCCTAGTGAAATCTTAGAAATGTTGGAACATTAACCCTAAGTTGTGGATATTAAGCTTAGGGTATCCACATTTTTATGTTTTAGTGTCAATATTTTAAGGTTGCTAAAATTTTAGTAGCTATTATAATTATTTAATGACATTCACTAAAATTGTGCAAATTCCTAAACATAATAAGCATATATTCAATCATATTAACAACATATATAATGTATTAATAAGTATTGTAATAAATATTACTAATGTAATTGATATAGTAACCTTAATATTTATATTAAATTATAGATTATAAAAAGTAATATAAATTATAATTATATTATATTCAAATATTTATTATAATTAATATAATAAAATTATATAATTAATTTAATTAGCATTTCAATTGACATAATATATCATATGAATGAAAATAAATATTTAGAACTTTCATTGTGACAAAGATAATAAAATCTATTGTTAGAATATTTCAAAAATATAGTATTATACTACTACAAGACATTTGTTTATTTTTTGAAATTTTCAGACTTTTGACTATTATTTGAAAAAATAATAAAGCCACTAACAATTTTGAAATTTCTACACTTTTAACTATTATTTAAGAAAATAAAGTCATTGACAATTTTAAAATTTCCACACTTTTGACTATTATTTCAAAAAAGTAAAGCCACTAGCAATTTTGAAATTTCAACACACTTTTGACTATTTTTTCAAAAGTAAGTAAAACTAGTGATAGTTTTGAAATTTCCACATTTTTTACTATTATTTGAAAATATAATAAAACCACTAACAATTTTAAAAATTTCACATGCTTTTGACTCTTATTTAATTTTAAAAACCAATTCAAAATTTGAAATCTCCACAAAACGTTATGTTTGAAAATAATTTTTTTTTGAAAGATTCATTTTCCATAAAGCATACTAGACATTCCAAAATTTCTATGAAGAAATGCTCATTTTTCATGAAGCATATAGCATTGAAAGATTCCTTTTCCACTAATAAACTTGAAGGATACAACAATGAAATAATTAATCAATGAAAAGCATAGCTGCTTGAAGAATACAACATTCAAAAATTTCTATGAAAGATTTCTTTTTCATGAAGCATTCTAGACATTCCAAAATTTCTATGAAAAAATGTTCTAACATTGAAAGATTCCTTTTTCACTTGTAAACTTGAAGGATACGACAATTAAATAATGAATGAATGAAAAGTATAGTTGCTTGAAGAATACAACATTCAAAAATTTCTATGAAGAAATGTTCTCACATTGAAAGATTCCTTTTCCACTTGTAAACTTGAAGGATGCAGCAATAAAACAATGAATGAATGAAAAGCACAGTTGCTTGAAGAATACAACATTCAAAAATTTCTATGAAAGATTTCTTTTTCATGAAGCAAACTAGACATTCCAAAATTTCTATGAAAAAATGTTTTAACATTAAAAGATTCCTTTTCCACTTGTAAACTTGAAGAATACAACAATTAAATAATGAATGAATGAAAAACATAATTTCTTGAAGAATACAACATTCAAAAATTTCTATGAAAGATTTATTTTCCATGACGCATACTAGACATTCCAAAATTTCTATGAAAAAATGTTCTGACATTGAAAAATTTATTTGCACTTCTAAACTTAAAGAATACAACAATGAAATAATAAATGAATGAAAAATAACTACTTGAAAAACGTTACATTGAAAAAATATCTATAATTGATTTCTTTTTATAAAATATGAAATTTCTTTTCATAAAGCATAGACAATGCTCAGTTTTCATAAAGCATACATTCCTTTCCCACAACTGAATGAAAAGTACAAAACGACATTCAAAAATTTCTATGAAAGATTCCTTAACCGTGCAGCTGCTTTGGGACTGCGTGGGTTTTACTTGTCAGATTAAAGTCCATGTAACTCTTCTTTTACCTATTTAAGGAAAAGTGATGAAACCACTCACGATGTAGAAATTTCCACGTAAGTTTGACCATTCTCTCTCCACCTTTAGTCATATATTCCATATAAGTGCACGTGTAAATTTGTCTAGTGTGGGGGTGAAGTAAGGTGCTCTGGTGGGTCAGAGCCTGCTTCTGACCACTCTTTTGACCATTTCTCTCATATCTTCCCATCATCACCGACAATTTGTCTAGTACTGTGGAATAAAGTGAGGTGCTACTTTCTCAATCCTAAGGGCACGTCTAAAGATTTAGATCCATAATTGATGGGAAACTTCGCAGGCCATGTTGATAACAACAGCGTAGAGGAATAAAGTGCCCCGCACCATTTCTTTTCCCTTTTTTCGTATTATAGGAGAGGATCCAATAGTTGTGCACCTTAATTTCGCGCTTCTCAAAATTCTACGTGGAAATTTCAAATCATTTCAATTTTTTTACAGCAACTTACTTGGCAAGTTCCCTACTTATAACTTTCGTTTCAAGGCCACATCATCAAATATGATGTCACATCAACATGCTTTTTGGCAAGGTGTCCAAAAAGGCCTAAAACAAATGTGTTACCAATACTTGTGCATTCACATCATGGGTAGTTGAGCACTGATGTGGCATCACATGATTGGTTGCTTTTTAGATCAAAGGAATACATTTTGTTTAAGTTAGGGTAGTCATGTCACAACTATTGGACATTATATAAACAACTACTATCTCAATTATCAAAACATGCTCAAGTACTAGGTCCTCTCCCTTATATTTAATTTGTGCACCCCATAGACATATTGTTTTAACTTCTAAGATGTCTTGGTACTTGAATTATTTTCTATTGCTGTAAATTGATTTTATTCTCATATTTTGTCATTTTAAATTATATTATTTTAGTTATAAAAATAAAGTAGTACAAATTCTTTTAGTTTTATTATTTTTTTAATATTATTGTGGAGTAGATTTATCTTTGAACATAATTATAATTGCAATTTTATTTTTCAAATTCAAATAATTTGTTATTTATTTTGAGTCAATCTATTTTTTAAATTGAATAATTATTTATTAATTTGAGTGCTATAAATATTTTGATTAGAGAATATAATATTGTGTATTTAAAGGAAAAAAAAATATGAAAAATATTATCTATTATTGTCTTGCATTAGTATTGTATGGACATATACAATATTGATTCTTCATCATAGACATCTTGCATGATTCTAATTCTTGTCTTCAATGGTTAATTAGTCCTTGGAGAGAGAGACTGTAGAAGAATAATCATCTCAATCGAATGATTTAAAATCTTGCAATTGCTATTGAAATGTAATTATCACTTAAAACAAAATTCCAACTCTTCTCCATAAGTGACGAAATTCAAGCCCATCAAATCTTCTTTGTTAAAAATTAGTTGGAAACTAATCCAAAATATGATGTATTAAAAGAAGACCCTTCTCCCCTTTTAAGAATCAAGTTTCCAATGCTTTGCAATTTTTTCCAATAACTTATATCTTAACTTGGTTCATAGTTATAGCCTTTGTTGTGTAATGGTTTTAACTAGACTAGCTTCAGTGCATCTTTTAATTTAAATGTTATGTCATTTTAAAATGATCTTTATATGACAAGAGTTCTTGTTAACCATGCTTCATTTTTTCAAAAATCTTTCTTAGGGATATGTTATCCAAATATAGCTCAAATAAATTCTCATTAACATTTTTAACACCTTTATTTATCTTTGCAAGATTAGATTTTCTTTTGTTATAACTATTAAAAGAACTAAGATTCATATTACTTCAAATTCTATAAAGAAATATTTTACTTATTGAAATGTGGAACTCAAGAGTTTCCACACTTCATAACTCAAGGTTTCTTGACTTGACTATGTAAAAACATGTTGTATTCCCTTTTTAAAACCTAGGTGCATGAATCTCAAACATGGTGTGAAAACAGATGTCCTTGTTAGGATTTCCATCCAAGATCATAATAGCAAAACCTTGTGCTTCCACAAAAACACTTGTACACAATGAGCCTAATTCACATTATCAAAGAGATTGATAAAAGAGTTGATTGAAATGTACAATATGACCTTGCATATATAGGCAAGGAAGAGGCAATCCACCTATCATGTGGATTGATAAGTGCGCCATGATGTGGCACAAATAAGTAGACAAGTTTTCTATAGGTGTCAATCTTTGGATCACTTGAAATGTGCAAACCAACAACCTATTTGACCAAGTCATTAACCTTGGTGACAAGTGTTGAATGACTACAAAAGTGACCTTTGAGGTGAGATGAAAATTATTCCAACCCCAAAAGGTATCCACATGATATTTACCAAACAACTAGGTAACCTCTAGAGGCATAAAAGGTTGCACATTCAATTAGATAAGATGTTGTCTAATCTCATTAATGTAAGTACACCTAAGCTATATTGAATAGATAATTTTTTTGAACATCCAGAATACTAAGAGGGGGGGTGAATTATTATTCCATAAAACCATATTAACATCCATTTAAACATTATCTCAATTCTAACTGAATCAGCAAGAAGGAACATAAAAACAAATCAATGCAACCATACACATGAACGACATGATTTTTACGTGGAAAACTCAATGAGGGAAAAACTATGACGAGGGTTAACTCACAATATATTATATCTGGATACAAAATATTACAGAGCTCACTACCAAGACTCACTTTCCTTAAAAGGATCACAACTTGAGTACAAAAGATGGCTAACCACCAAGATACAATGATAGTGGCTCACTGCCAAAAGATTGAACTGATAGGATACACCTTCAATGTGCAGGGTTTAGTTCCACTAAAGCTTAGAATATGGAGTACTGTCTCACACAGTAGTTGCTCAACAAAACTGCACTGATCACAACTAATAAAGCATTTAGGCTCAGATCTTCACTTCACATTTCACATGCATAACCCATGATTTGTATTGCATGAGACTATAATTAACATGCATACTTACTTGTAATTGTAACATCCTCTCCTTTGTTACTATCCTTTCTTCCTTATGCCACTCACAATGTCATCAATTTTGAGAAGTATACAGATTGCCTAAACAACTGTTTTAAATGAACTTGTGCCTTCACATTATAAGAATCCCATATCCCACATTCTTTCATCATAGCCACAAGCTCTAGTTTGGCGGAACATGTCACACAACATTCTACAAGGAAATCATCAATGGTTCTTTAACAAGATAGCTAGAAGTAGGAGGAATTTGTCGTGTTAACTTGAGTGTGAATGTGTGAACCTCAAAATCATAGGACAATGTCATTTTAGAACAAGAATTCCATCTTGTGAGTACCAAGGAATTAGAAAAATTTGCACATTTGGCATCACACAGAGCATCAAAGAAATCTTCACAAGTTACTATTTGTCCATCATGTCTTTGAAAATAAAGATCCATTCCCTTACGAAATCTTGATTTCCCTAATAGGGTCTTGTGCATTCTGACAACTTTTGCGCCCTTCTCATAGACCGTTATAGTATAAAAATTATCCATCTTAATATACAAATGTGGTATGAGGAAATCAATAATTGCGAAGCTTTGCAATATCTACAATTCTTTTAACAACACGACTTCCCATTTAACACATGTGGGTATACCATAGATGAATCGATGTAGTGGGCCTCTAAAATTTGTACCAAGAATTGGACAAGGTGTTTTGTTGGTGCACCCAAATCAATTTCTACATTAGAAAGGCCATTTTGAACTTTTTCTTCTAGAGAACCAATAAATGACTCTGCATCTTCTGAACCAAGAATAATATCAACATGCTTAGAGTCCATATGAATGTTAGATTTTCCTTCCTCATCAATACATGTTGATTTTGTATCTATTAGAGTTGGGGTTATTAATTCCTCTTTGTGGTGGTTTTTTTAGCTATATATTGTGATCAACACCCAACAACCTAGTAGCCTTAGAATCTTGGAGCTCTGGTTACTTTTCATATATCTACTTCCAAGTTCTTAGATGGATTAAATTCAACATCGTTAGGACCCTCTTTACACAACCCTTAGAAAATGGAAGAGTATAATGAATCCCATGTATCAAATTTATAGATATTATGGTTAGAGCATTTCAGTCTCTTGGAGTTCATTGTTACACCCCAATTGTGTAGTTACTATTTACTATTACTATGTAGGGTAAATATGAATGTAATGTGAATTCTAGAGATGAATAAATTGTGCTTGTACATTGTTATCAATGTGAATGTTATCTCATTTGTTGTTATCTCATTTGATGTTATCTCAATTGATGTTATTTCAAGGAAAAATACTGCATATATGTGAATGGATGGTTATTTCAAATTATTATTCTAACTTTTGAGATGTTTTATGTATACTACATATGTTGTGAATAATTGATTGTTGTGTCCAAGTGTTAGTGGATGCAGGTATATGTTCCATTCCTCTAGGCGGAGGGGAAGTATCACTTAGGAGAAGATCTTGGTCGGGTAACTAGTAAAAGTAAACTACCTGAGCATACACACACCACATCAGAATGATTGAGTTGAGTCAGTTTGTGGGAAGTTGGAAAGTCATCCTTAGTTGATATGTCTGCATTGTAAGAGTCTTGTTTACTACTGCATGCATTATTGGGTGATGTTTATCTGTTGAGCTTTTAAGATCTTTCTTGTACTATTACAATCATATTGACAAGTGGGATGTACGTGGATTATGTGTATATATATGCACATACATGTCAATGGGATCTAACGAGATGTATATATGCACATGTATAGATGTACCACATGTAAATACTTATCAATATGATGGTAATTGTGAATGGCTACATATGAATTGAATGCGAATATATATATATATATGCATGTATGTATGTATATATATATATATATATGTATATATATATGTATATATATACATGTATCTATGTATGTATGTATGTATAGTGTATACATGTATCCATATGTATGTGTGTATTGATACACGCATACATTGGCAGATGGACATGCTCATACAGATGCATCGATATAAATATACCTACATATACGTGTACATAGAGGCATATGCATTTATACATATATACATATATATGCATACATTTGATATACTGTGTTTATTATATGTAAATACTATCTTGCCTGTACTCTTATATATATATATTGAATGTATACTTACATTTTTGGCTTATGATATATATATTAATGTTTATATATATATACATATACATATACATATATATATATAAATACATGAGGGTATTTAAATATATATATATATGTATATTATATATATATATATTTAACATATTATGTATATATTAATAGAAATCAACTATCACTTATCATGATAAAGGTCAATATATAAAGGTTCATTATAGTCATTTAAGACTATGTTATCAGAGGCCAGTAGAAGTAGCTTATGACTATTTTGTGAAACCAATTATCACTCATACTGTCACACAATATGAAACACTTATATTGCATTTTGAGTTGTTGTCTTATGTCAATACAAGCATGGACTTAATCGACGCCTATGTTTAAGATCAAACCTTGAATTAGTAAACATACCTACCATGTTTTCTACATCTGTCGATGAATTTGTTAAACACATTTAACATCTTAGTCGACTCATTCCATAAAACAAGTCAATAATGCTTGGTGTTATGAATTGGTAGTTGATTGTTTCTGAAGGCAAGGAAACTGCACCAACAATGAGGAGTGTGGATGAATTTGGTGTCACCTTTGGAAACCTAATTGTTGTAGATGTCTATTACATGAGACAATTCAAATTGAGCATATGTAGATTTGAATAAGTCTTTTGATTGCTGTTAATGTTGCAAGTCAACCTATAGGTGATTTTACTAAGTATGAACTTAGGAAGTTGCCACCTTTTTGTTGTTTTTCATGTGTTGCTTTGCATGGAACTTGCTGCCCATTATCATGCCTAAAATGTAGGCTATGATGTTACCAAGCTACTCTATAAATAGTTGAGCCATTTCATTTGAAGGGATGCATTCTTTCACAAGATTACACATCTTTGCATTCTTCTTGCAACTCTTTATACTACATTATTTCCATCCATACTCTATTTTATATGGTGAGTGAGAAAGAGAGTTCTATTTTATTGTGAGGAAGATTGCTGTTGAGAGAAGCTATCAACTTGAGAGATAGAGTTTCCTTGTGACATTCTAGAGAAGCTGGTTATCAAGCTTGTTGCTGTTGGAAAAGGCTGCATTGTCATTTATTTGGATAAGTGATAATATGCATGAGGATCTCTTCTTCTTTGTTATTTTACTTATGAATGATATGTCTTCCATGAATGCTTGAGTTGTCTTTTCCAGTGTGTGTATTAGAGAAATTAGAGTATCTTTGAAATGGAAATTGAAGTTTTTATGTTGTTTTCATGACGTGCTTTTAAATACTCCATAATAGGAGATGGGTGTTTATCATAGGTATTGTATACTAGGTATGATTGAACATGAGACCTGCACATGTGATACACTTAGCTAAGTTATTAGTTTAACTAGGAAAGCATGTGTTTACTCCTAGGATAGTTAATCCAGTATGGGAGGAAGCTTGTGTACTTACTTGTTAAGTAGGTTTATTCCAAGTATGTAAAATGGTGATAGGTTATCTCTGGGATGATAGATTATCCATTGAAAGAAATACCTAGCTTGTGTACTTACTTGTCAAGTAGGTTTATTCCAAGTAGATTAAAATGGTGATAAGTTATCTCTGATATGATATATTATCCATTGAAAGAAATACCTTTATGTAGTTTAAGATGGCCTTAAGTCAAATTGGCCCTAAGGAGTGTATGTGATAAATGACCCTCAGTAAAAAAATACTGAATGAAAGACTTTGGCCAAAGTAGTGTGATGAGCTTTGGCTCCACTGTTAGTTCACCGTGATCTAATATTACATGCTAGTCCAAGATTGTGGGATTACAAGTTCTAGTTATGTAGGACACAACACTATGCTCAGTTGGTTGTCATTATCAGTTACTCTACCAATCTCTTCATTGAAGGGAAGGGCCATCTATTGGATGATAGATGTGCGAGGACCGCATTAAGAGTTCGTGGTTGGCGGAAAAGTGCTTGAGTGATGTTTCTCCTTTACATCAGGCAAAAGAAGAACCAAGATTTGAAAGGAAGGATCTTGGACCATCTTACATCTATTTGTTCCAAAGCTCATTGAGCTATGTATGTAAATGTATGCTTTCTTGTATTGTTGTAACTTATGAAATTATTGAAAAGAAATGGAATCCATGTTGTATTATGTTATGTATCTTGATTGAAAGTTATCAATAAAGAAAATAATTTTTTTTATCGCAATGACTTATTACTTAGTTAAGTTATCAAAAGATGAAAAATTAGAAATTTTTACTTCATTCAAGGGTTGGTATGTTACATTCATAATGTGATTCAGGTTATATTTTATACTAGGCCCTTTTCTTCTATGTTGTTTACCTCTAACCTCTCCTTTGAATTTGCTTCATATACAACATTCCCCTTCACATCATAAGGCATTTCAATGTTATTATTTGTGTATGAAATGCCAGTTATAGTAAGTTGCACATTGGAGTATAATATATAGAGAAAGACAATATAGATAGCAAAAGGGTCCAAAATGGCATGTGAATGAGATCCATTATTAGAGTTAGTAACTAAAGAAATACAACTTTGGCATGATAAATATGCAATAAGTAGCTGCCAAACAGGTTGTCCATGCACAAATTCATCATGTCTTTATTGAAGCCTTTCCAACATTTCATCCCCAACTCCATAATTTTTTTTGAAATGCATCCCAAATTGAAGTGGGTAGTTATCAGATTTTGATTTCTCACATTTTGCACTATGACTAGAATGAGTCAAGGAGCCTCTAGAATCACCCTAGAAAATTGATCAAACATTCTCTTGAAACCATGAAATTGCACTAACATGTAAATCAATGATATGGAAACATGATTTCCAAATTTTTTTTCATGAAGTAATAAGGATTGCGAGATATTAATGTTCAAAATAGCTAATCTAGCCTTTTTTGAAACTACACCTGTCAAAAACTAGCTGGAACTCACCAAAGTGCCATCTTGAAAATACTAGATCTCTTCTCGGAAAGCTATCACTTGGGGAATTAGTTAATTTAAGTCCAATGAACATGTGTGCTGAAGGTTTCTTCACCAATCCATTTCTTTCACAAAATATTAAAGGTCAAAGTTGACTCTTTTGAAACTTTTTGGAGATGCGGCCATCAAGACTATGAAAACTCCATTTGCTTTTGATTTAGAAAAAATATCAAATGAAATGCTAGGGCTTTGAAAATTTGCATGAAGGTATATTAACATGGGGATAATATGAGACACCAATTGGTTTGTCATGAAAATCATCCAACTCATAAATGTTGTCCTCCAAAGTTGACCTCCCTGGCAGATTTAATAATGTGTAGACAATAAACTCTTCTAGAACCCTCCAACTTGGTGCTTCAAAACCCTATCAAATTTGATCGTAGGAAGCTAAAATCAGGTGTACACACTTACATATGGCAGATAAACATGCTTTTCAAGTGATTTGGCATGGAACTGAACATGCTTCAATTTATGATTTTCCAAAATAGGTTATTGGAGTAGATTTCATAGGTGCATTTCTGAGTGCTGCAATCCATTTTTCTCATCATTGGAACTCCAAATTTTGCCAAAATTTTTCCAAAATATGAAGGTTCCAACACATACCACAATCCTCTTCAATTTATGCAAATAAAAGGAAAGTTATAGAATGAAAAGCATAAAAGATGGTCTACCTGCTTACAACAATTTCATCTCAACATTCACCATAAGAAAGGAAGTTAAGACAAAGTTGTAGACTACTTGAGTAGACCTCCAATAACAACCCAAACAATAGTGTTAGATTCTTGTGGTCACCAAACATCATATTGGCCCTAGTTGTATGACACTAGCCTTGATTTTGATGACACGTACAAAAGGATAATAAAAGGTAAATGAGTCCCTAATTTTTACTTTCAAGATGTAATTCTTTGTCAGATGGTTCACATAGGTGTTCCTACTAGGGAATAACAAAATATTATATGGGAAGAAAGACACTCTGGAGTAGGAAAAATCCATTATTATACTCTAGAGGTTTTTTTGCTAAAACTGCATCATGATGTCACTTCAAATATTTGGTTTTATACATCTTGTGCCATTGCAAAGCCTAAAAAGTACAAATAAGGATTTTATATGAGTCTTCCTATTCTTGATAAGACCTAACACTCAAATTTGATGGAATTCATATCATGCCTTCCCACTACCAAACTTGGTCATGACTATGTGTATGTGGTGGTAGATAAATTTTTAAAAATGGTCATCATGGTAGCATGCAAGAAGGGACCAATCTTTTCTTTGAGAATGTTTGGTTCCATTTTAGTTTGCCAGAAAGTATCATCTCTAATAGATATAGTAAGGTTTCCATTACTATGGGCCATGATGGATGCTAGGTTGATAAACTCTACCATATTCTATCCATAGAAAAATTAGAAAACTAAGGCGATGAATTGCATTATCATTCACATTCTATGAATGTATCATTTAAAGCATCCTTGTACATGGGATGAACTTGTACCATATATATAACATAGTTTCAAATCATGAATTATATGGCTCCATGAGGTACAATCTATTTGAGGCATGTCTTGGGTACCAACCTTTGGCTCATGTGGGTGTAGCACTACTAGTCATGCTACATAATCTATTACCACATTTTGAGAAGGAGATAGATAAGGCATCAACGTTTGTTGAAATGATTCATAATATCCAAAATCAAGTTCATGAGATACTACATCACACCAATTATAAGTACAAGGTATGACATAATAAGCATCATACACTCATCAATTTTAGGTTGGAGACAAGGTGTGGATTCATCTACATAAACAATGGCTTTAGGGACCAAAAAGGAAAATTCATCCTCTTCGATATGGGCTATAAACCACCCTTAAAATATTGGTGAAAATAATTATGAGCTTAATCTACCAATACTTCTAAGACTGCATCCTATTTTCAATGATGAATTGTTGCATCCATGTTTTTCACCATCATTGGACACCTCATAGCTTGCTAAGAATATCCATAGAACATAATTGAATCTAGAAACCATCTTTCCCCTTGTAATTGATTAGGTTACTAATGTTTTGTGTTCTTTTCAAAACATTAAAGAAGCAACATATCCCTCTCTATTACATGGTATAGGTTAGACAATTTCCTCACTAGGGAAAGTGGCTCATTAAGGATCAAATTTAAACATGGTCTCGTTATTTTCCACAAAGCAGATGTGCAATGGGGTCTATTGCCTCTCAAAGAGGAATTTAGGTGGTATATGCATAACCAAAGATGGAAAATATCATAAATCTATCTTTTTAGTATTTCTATGTTTCTATAATTTGTATTTTTTAAGGCCTTCAGAGTAGAATTGGCTTTGGCGACACTTGTTAGCTTTTATAGATACCACTAATTCTCTACCCAAGATTATGTTTTTGATTACTTCTACTTCTACTTCTGATGGATCCTTTCTCAGATACGAGCCCCCCACTGATAAACTTGCCTTCAATAGTAATAAGAGGTATCACGTGTTTCTAAGTTTCAGGGGACCAGATGTGAGGAGATGTGAGGAAAACTCTGGTTGACCATCTGTTTGAAGCTCTTTCCGTCGCAGGACTCAATGTCTTCTTAGACACTGAGAAATTGAGAAAGGGGGAAATAATTGGGTTGAGCTTAGAAAAAGCAATAGAGAGCAGTGCCATACGCATTCCTATATTTTCCAAAGGCTATGCAGACTCGACTTGGTGTCTGAGGGAGGCCGCTGCAATGTTGGAGACCCCTGCCTTGATCATTTCAGAAACATCGCAGCCATCCAGATCGAAACCCAAAAGAGGAGGTGGATAAGT
Organism: Sequoia sempervirens; assembly: GCA_007258455.2. NCBI lineage: Eukaryota > Viridiplantae > Streptophyta > Pinopsida > Cupressales > Cupressaceae > Sequoia > Sequoia sempervirens. Next base: position 5,447,613 of record VDFB02252616.1, on the reverse strand, counting down.
GGAGGCATGCCTTTCATCAGATCTGTGAGCGCTCAGGTTGGTCCATGGATGTAACAGACGGGTAAGTAATGAACCTCACTTTCTGCTTGCTTTTTGATTTATTATTTCATGGCAGCTAAACAATGAAGGGCATATGTGTCTGCCATTTAAATAATTATATTCAAATATGAGCTATAAAGTTTTATTTAGGATAGGAAATATATGGTGATGTAATAAAATAAACTATTATTTTTTATCAAAATCAACGAATATATAATATACTGTGACAGAAAAATTTGTGTGTTTATATATATATATTTGGTTTAATTTAATTTTTATTTTAGAAAAAAATTTAAACTTAAAATTAAGAAATATTTTTTTAAATATTTTTTTCAGTTTTAAAATTTTATTTTATTTTTTTATTTTAATGTTGTAAATTTTTATATTTTAAATGATACCAATCAATTAGAAGAGACAATAAACTGTGTGGGTCAATTAGCTGTAAATTTTAAACAAGAAGAGAAAACATAAAACAAAAGAAAGAAATTGGAGACAAAACTCAATATTTACGTGGTTCACCAAAATTTGGCTACATCCATGGGAAAGCAGGGATAACTTGTATTAATAGTTATAAGATATCCAGTACATGATGTGAACACATATATTTATACATAGCTCCTCGAAGAGATGGAATAATATGAATGGTCATGTGACCGTTGGGCTTCACATCCTAACAATCGCCCCCGTGAAGTCCAATCGGCACAGCCATGCACTGTGTCATCCCCTGCACTTCCATCTTCTCTTCACATCACAACCAGGCCCATTGAAGATTTTAATTTTGCCAAACTTTGCTCACGAACACTCCGAATTAGTCTTCTCCATGCAAAATCATAGTTGACAAGTTGCTGCAATTGGACCGTCTGGTCTTGTGCCATCAGCAGCTCCTTTTTCAGACACTTTTCTCCATGCGTTTCATACCTATAAGTAGTGCTCCAGTCCTGCCATATATACCAACTTGCAGGTGAATCTCTAAGCTTTTCCAAGGGCTTCACCTCCCCCGTAATCATCACAAGAACACACAGAGACTCCACAACATATCTCCAAATTTCAACAATGTTACGAGTAACTAAAATCATCCAGTTCTCTACCTGTACTTCAACCTTATCCTTGCTCACGCCAGGGACAAAATTTAACCAAATCTTCTTAGCTACCAGATCCTCTTTGTGTTCTGCACCTAGTGTCACCATGCTTGGCTTCAGAAGAAAGCCTTCGAACATTATGTTGTTCTCGGCTAGGTAGAAGAACACCTCGGCCCACACCTTGTGGGCGACTTCAAAGGTCCTGTCAATGTCGTGGTCTCTGTCCAGCAGGATTTTTGGCTCCACAAATGGGACCAGCCCGTTGTCCTGGGATATTGCAGCGTAGCAAGCAAGACCCCATGCATTGATCCCCTTTGCAAACGACTCCCTTATGTCCTTGTCCAAATTCTCCCACGGTTCTCCCTTCATAGGCATGTCCGCCATCGTACTGGCCCTGACAGTTGCAATGTTGGACATACTAACCACATTTGGGCTGCTATTACCCAGTTCAGAGCCCTCTGGACCATACAATGTGTCGTCAATATTTCCATTTTCAGGATCCAGAATCCCAATTATCTCAGGATTGCTATTGAACAATCTGTTTTCCTCAGCATTTGACATCCCAAGATGAGACTGCAAGCCAATTAGTGGAGGCTGCGTGTGACTAATCACTGACTACGCACAAGTATGGGAAGGCTGCGTATGATTTGTAAATGCCTGGGTGGAAAGAGCAATGCCGTTGAAGCCATCGATAGAACAACCGCCAGTTTGAGACTCCTTTATGTTTGAAAAAACTTTGTCTTTCACCACCCTTAGCATCCGAACAAGCACTTCCAGATATCTGATGCATGCCTCTCCCCTGCAAGGGTCCGTGCCATTTTCAAATACTATGTTGAAAATCTCCCCGAATTTACATACCTCAGTGCCATTCTTGGGGTTCCCAAAATTCACCAGCGCCTGCCTGCTAGACTTGAGCTTCTCGGGGAGGAACCCCAGCATCTTCTCCAACTGGTTCAAAATGGAATCATCTCTGCCACTAGTTGGGAAATCATCTTGTTCCAGCCTTGTTGCTTGCATCCACAACTTCACAAAATTCAGATTTTCCTTGTTCTTAGGACCAGAGATTCCAGTTTGACCAAATTGACCATCTTCTTGGTGAGCAAAAACGTCCTCTGCAGCATCAGCAGCAGCGTAATCCATGTTGACGAGGAGGGTTTCATAACTCCTTAGGTCACAATTGTTCTCTTCATGATCTTTCTTATCTGGAATATCCAGTTGATGTACCAAAGATAAAGAACTAGATTTGGATTCCCTCTCACTGTATTTACTCAAGCGAGGGTGGGGAATTTCACCACCATAGCCAGAGATGAACAAAGCTTCCCTTTCATGCATGCCTCCAATATCATTAAGGACCATCTCCACTCGTCGATCAACATCCATCTTTATCAGGTTTCGAACTGGCTCTGCATCAGAAAACTGATGCCTTTCCTCAACTTTTCCAAACATTTGCTGCGAATTACCAACACCTGGCAATTCCTTTTGCTGCGAGGAAGATGAATTTTCCTTGGACTGGGCAGAGTGAGAAGGGGTCATAGGAAATTGTGTCAAAACTTGCGACGAGGAAGAACTATTCTTTGTATTGGAAACATATAGTTCCTTCGCCATCCCTGCCACCAGAGGATCCACTATCAACTGCTTGTCTAGTGTCAGAGAAATTTGCACTGTGTACTGCAAGTGCTCACCGCTCAGATCATCTATCCTGCCATCCATATTATCGGCCACCGTTGCACTCTCAACCTCTCTGAATTCACTTGCATGCAATTCTGCTTCAATAAATGGCATATCTTCATCCATTGGAGTGGCTTTTGCAACAAATTGTGCAACCAAGGGAGTTTCATCTATCTCCAACGAAATTCCACATTCAACAACAACAGCAGCTGTTTCTTCACGAGGCACTACTTGTGATTTTAACTTCTTACTTGTGGAATTGTGATCATAATTTCTCACCTTATGTTTCATGGAATTCCTCACTTCTTCTCGCTCCTCTGGAAGATCAAATGTGACCCTCTTCTTACCTTTCATTGATTTCAGCTTCAGAGATTGGTTCTTTTTGTGCGAATTCTCAAGACCTTCCTTGCCCATGTGACCAAGCCTCTTGAACCAGGGCTTCGTGTCACTATCCACCATTGCTTTCGCAGCTCCCACCTCATTGTGACTCTCCAACACATATAAAGTGTTTAATTTGCTGCTTTCTGCAATCACTCGGGCTCCTTTTGTCACCTTCCATCGACTTAGTTCAAAAGTGACTCCACATCCTTGAGAACTCAATTGCCCAACTAAAATTGAATTATGTTTCAGTTGAGGGACATACTTGACATCCCTTAACAACCAACTTTTTTCATTTGTTAGTTTCAACAAAACATCTCCTATGCCAACAATATCAAGAGATTTATTATCTGCAAGAAGGACCTTACCAAAAACACCGTTTTGAAAAATTCCCTACATGAAGTAATATGAAATGAAGCTCCCGTATCTAGCACCCAAGCATTTGTTTCAATTTCCTCTTCAGTTAACAACATACACTATCTTCCATATCTGCTCCTTGGCTCTAACCAAGCTCTGATACCAATTGTAAATTTTAAACAATAAGAGAAAACATAAAACAGAAGAAAGAAATTGGAGACAAAACACAATATTTACGTGGTTCACCAAAAACTGGCTACATCCATGGGAAAGCAGGGATAACTTGTATTAATAGTTATAAGATATCTAGTACATGATGTGAACACATATATTTATACATAGCTCCTCGAAGAGATGGAAGAATATGAATGGTCATGTGACCGTTGGGCTTTACATCCCAACATTAGCCTAAGGATGAACTTTCTGAATTTGAAATTGATTGATTAAGAAAATATGATTTTCTAGGATTTATTTTGCATTTTAAATGATTTTATATTTTATATTTTATATTTGATTAGTTATTTGATTTTGAAATAATAAATAATATTTATATTTTTATTAAATAATTTTTAAATATTTCTATTTAATTTAAAAATTTATTTTCAATTTGATGTGTTGAAATTATAATTTAATGTTTTATATTTTTAATTTGATTGATTATTTAATTATTAGATGATTAAATCTGTGCTTCTAGTCAACTCTTTTTTCCATCAAATTTTTAATAATTATTTAAATTTAAATTTTATTTCTAAATAACAAATTAATTATGTATTATATCAATTTAAATCATAAAAATATTAAATAAAAAATAACAACTGTTCAATTGCTTAAAATTTTATTTTTTAAAACCATTACATAAATTTTAAATATAAAACTTTTTATTAATTTAAAAGTTGCACAAAATCTGAACTGTTTTATTGATTCAAATAGTTTTTAAATCTAAATTATTTCAGACAATACCAAATTTTTCTTTGCCCTCTCATTTAATATCTACAAAAGATCGGGATAAAGTAGTTCGGTTTTCCAACTTCTCCTGCAAGAAGCTCTCTTTTTCATCCACCCAACCTACGCGTTCGCAAACACGGTCTATCTATCATCCACCTCCGTCTGCACTTCACCTCTTCAGTTCCTCAACAAGAAGCCCTCTTTCATTGCTCCATCCATTACCATGGCATCCACTTCTACTTCTGATGGATCCTTTCTCAGATACGAGCCTCCCACTACTAAACTTGCCTTCCAAAGTGATAAGAGGTATGGTGTGCTTCTAAGTTTCAGGGGACCGGATGTGAGGAAAACTCTGGTAGACCATCTGTTTTAAGCCCTCTCCGTAGCAGGACTCAATGTCTTCTTAGACACCGAGAAATTGGAAAAGGGGGAACTTGTCGACTTGAGCTTGGAGAGAGCAATAGAGAGCAGTGCCATACGCATTCCAATATTTTCCAAAGGCTATGCAGACTCAGTTTGGTGTCTCAGGGAGGCCGCTGAAATGATGAGGGGTAGGACCAGTGGCTTGATCATTCCTCTCTTTTATTATGTCAATCCGACTCATCTTAGATATCCTGAAGAGGGGACCATTCCTTTCTATCGCCAATCATTTGAAAAACATCGCAGCCATTCAAATCCTTACGAAAAAGAAGAGATTGACCGATGGTGTAGTGCCCTTCTGGAGATCTGTGAACTCACAGGTTGGTCCATGGACATGACAGACGGGTGAGTAATTAACCTCACTTTCTGCTTGCTTTTGTATTTTGTCACCATATAATATTTTTAATATTTTTGATTTATTATTTCATGGCAGCTGAACAATGAAAGGCATATGTGTCTGTCATTTAAATAAATATGTTTAAATATGAGTTACCTATAAAGTTTTATTTAGGATAGGGAAAATATAGTGCTGTAACCCTACAATGGTCAGCACATCCCTCACAAAAAAAAACAAAAAAGCCGAAATTTTAGGAAAATTTAAAAAATGGTTATTTCTTAAAAAAATTAATACTTAGTATTATTATTAAATAACAAAAAATCAAAATTTTAGGAAAATTTTAAAAATGTTTATTTCTTAAAAACATTAATACTAATATAATATTATATAGTATTATTATTAAATCATGAATATTATATTAGAATATTAATGATTTTGTAAAAAAAAATCAAATGATTTTCTAATATAATACTAATATTGATACTATAATATAATATACTAATATTAATATAATATAAATGATTAACATTATATTAAAATATTAATGATTTTCTAAGACTCAAATCAATATTAGATTCATACTAATAAAGGTACAGTTGATATAGGACTCACTGAAAGACCTGGATTGAATTATGCCACCCTTCACATATGATAGATATGAAAAAATGAAGAAAGAAAAGCAACTAGCAAAGAGGAAAGTAGAACAAGAAAGGCTAAAAGCCTTAGAGATCAATTAATTTGACAAATATTGTTAAATTAATAATGTATTTACCATTTTATTCTTCAAAACAATGTGTTCAATTCTTATGTCTATTGTTCGTAATGACTTCATTAAATTAAATAAACCTTTATTGTAATATGTAAATGCTCTATATTTGCCAATAGTGACATGGTGCGATGGTTATGTTGTTATTCTTTGATTTTAAAATGTAAATGCTCTATATTATAACTAAATACATTATATATATTTAAATATAGTACATTTTAAGATATATCTTAAACATTATATGTTAAAAAACTATTACTATGATAATTATTATTTAATTATAATTATGTTGAAACTATAATATAGTATATAATCAAAATATAACTATAATAATTTAATTATTTATCATTTTGGAGGCGTATTTTTTAAATTCAAAAAAGCAAAAAACTAAAAAAATACGCCTATAAAATGATATCTCTGGGCATATATTATATAGATTATATATATAAGGTGTATATTGTTAATGATAAGTGCAACTATAGGCGATCCTTCTAGCTCTATTGAAGGAAGCATAAATTAAATGATAGCTTGTCGGCTATTTAATTTGTTGTCTTATATTTATGTGGAGGCTCAAATGTCTTGAGGTCAAACTCTCTTATATTCTTTATGATTGTATTGAGGCTGACATTCTTTATGATTGTATTCTGGCCGACATCCTTTATGACTTGTAATTAACATTTATCTTGGCCGACCTTATGATATGAAGAGGTGTGACCTCTCTAAGTTGTATATATACAAGATCATCCATCCTTTGCAAGACCATCAAGAAAGTGCGAACTACATTCAGTGCGAACTACATACAGTGCGAACATCATACAAGTGCGAACCTCATACAGTGCAAGGATCATACAGTGCGTAGTATCTTCCAGGTGTGAATTCTGTAGGTCTCCATACAGTCAATTACGAATATTGCCAGTTGCAAATTTTTGTAGGTTCGTTCTTTGTCAAGTGTGAAGTCTTTCCAGTTTTTCAAGACCATATTGTGAATTGTTCAAGGTCAGTTTGTGAGAGACAGTCTACGAATTCCTCTAAGACTGAACTTGAGTCTTAAAGTGCAACAGGTTGTTTTTGTTCTTCATTCTATTCAAGGTGCTGAATATTGGTCTGTGTGTTAGGCCTCATTGTAATGTGAATTGTTGCCATTGTTATTATAAATATAAGAGAGATCTTTGTTGCTGGGTTTTTCTCCCTCAAGAGGAGGGTTTTCCCAGGGTATCTGCTGTGTTATTTTGTCTGATTTTGAATTATTTTCTGTGCATTTAATTTGTTCACCTAAATTTAACATGGTATCAGAGCGGGTTTGAGGATCGTGATCAGATTATTGCTAATCAGCATACATTTTGTTGCTCACTTATCTACTTTAGTCAAGATGGTGAATGGTTTGAAGGTTGAAGATAGACTCGAAGGTGCATCTAATTTCACTTCATGGAGATTTAGGATCATGCTCACCTTGCGTGAAAATGATTTGGGTGAGTTCGTGGAGTCTAGCATTTCTGAACCTGAGGAGGAAGAAGAAAAGAAGGAGTGGCCGAAGAAAGACATCAAAGCAATGAAGATTCTGGTTGACTCTGTCAAGGATCATATTGTTCCTATCATCTCTAAGTTGAAGACAACAAGAGATATGCTCAAGACCTTGGACGAGATGTACGAAGTCAACAATACCAGCCAAGCCCTTGCACTAAAGCATTAATTGCATCATGTGAAGATGTCAAAGGGAGAATCTGTTACTGCATACTTCATGAGGATTTCAAATTTGAGAGATCAGCTCTCAACGATTGGGCGTATGGTTGAAGACAAGGATTTGACTATGCTTGCTCTCAATGGGCTGCCTTTGTCTCGGGAATCATACATATAGGGAATCAGTGCAAGGTCAAAATTGCCTAAGTTTGATCGCCTAAGATCTGATTGCATTCAAGAGGAATCTAGGTTGATGGCAAGAGGCATTGGTCAAAGTTCAAGGAATGAAGATGTTCATGTTCTTGCCTCCCATTCTTCAAAGAAGAAAGGAAAAGAGGGAAGGAAAGGATTCTTCAAAAGGAATAGGGACAAGGGAAATGGTGATACACCTCCATTTAAGAAGAAGAGGGATATGTCAAAGATTCAATGTTTTAGGTGTGACAAATTTGGGCACTTTGCCAAGGATTGTCCAACTAGACCTAAACAACAGGTTACTGTTGTGGATGTTGATGATGCCTCTCCTCAAAAGGATTCAAGTGAATATTTGTTCTATTCAGCGTTATCAAGTAGTGTACCTTCCGACACCAACACTTGGATAATCGATAGTGGTGCTTCATGACACATCACCGGTTTCAAGGAGCACTTATCAAGTTTGGTGGAGAAGGAGTCTTCAGAACAAGTCATCATTGGAGATGATGCTAGCTACTCCATGAAAGGAATTGGGACCTCTACACTTCACTTAGATTCTGACATATCACTTCAATTGGGTAATGTTCTTTATGTTCCTGGAATCAATCGCAATCTTATTTCTATATCTGCATTGGAAGATAAAGGATATCAAGTTGCCTTTTCCAAAGGCAAAGTTTTAGTATGGATGGAGAACTCTAGCTTCAAGAATGCTCAAGTAATTGGAGTTAGACATGATAACCTCTACAAGGTTTGCTCACATTCTTTACAAGCGTTGGTTCATGACTCTTCAAGTCTTTGTGATCTTTGGCATCAGAGATTGGCTCACTTGCACTTCCGAGCCCTACTTATCATGGAGAAGATGGTGACGGGCCTTCCTAAGTTCACTCAAGAGCACGAAGGCACATGCAAAGGCTACGCATTAGGGATTAAGTGGGGGTTCTGTGTTCCCTATAATCCTCAACAAAACGGTGTTGTAGAAAGAAAGAACAAAATGATTGTGGAAGCAGCAAAGGCCATGATCCATGATCAAGATTTGCAAACCTTCCTATGGGAAGAAGCTTCTAGGACAACTGTATATGTTCAGAACAGAAGTCCTCATAAGATCTTGGAGAATATGACTCCAGAAGAAGCCTTTACAGGGAAGAAGTCTGAAGTCAGTCACTTGAGGATCTTTGGTTGTCCTGTCTATGTTCATGTTCCCAAGGAAAAGAGAACCAAGCTGGAGCCTTTTGGCAAGAAGGGAATATTTGTGGGATACAGTGAAAACTCAAAAGCATATAAAATCTACATTCCAGGTCAGAAGGTGATAGAGATCAATAGGGATGTCACATTCGAGGAAGATATTGCATTCAGAAGATCCAAAGGGATTCATATGGAGATTGATAATGAAGAGTCTCCTCAAGATATGGAAGTTGACCATATTCTTGAGATTCAAAGGGAGACTATGGAACCAAAGGAAGATCTTGATCCAGTTGAACCCTTGGAACCTACTGATGGGCCTACTGACATTGCTATTGGGAGAAAGAGACCTCTATGGGCTAGTCGCACCATGCAAGAGGCTGAAAGCTTTGTAGCTCCTAGAGGCACATTTAGAGAAAGCAAAAGGCCACATAAGTTCTCCAGTTATGTTGCCTTGATGAGTCAGACTATAGAATCTGAGCCTACTTGTGTTGAGGAAGCTTCTAGTCTTCAAGTCTGGAGAGATGCTATGATAGAGGAGTATCAGTCAATTCTTAAAAATGATGTTTGGGATATTGTTCCTAGACTCGAGGGCAAGTCTGTGGTATCTTCTAAATGGCTATTCAAGATTAAGCATACTGCAGATGGAACCATTGAGAAGTACAAGGCAAGATTTGTGGCTTGTGGGTTCTCTCAGAAAGAGGGAGTTGATTATGATGAGACTTTTGCTCCTGTTGCTCGCTACACTTCTGTCAGAACCATCATTGCTATTGCTGCATCTAGAGGATGGAAGATTCACCAGATGGATGTGAAGACAACCTTTCTCAATGGAGTGATTGAGGAAGAGGTTTACTTAGAGCAACCTGATGGATTTGAGATTCATGGGAAGGAGTCCCATGTTTGCAAGCTGAAGAAGGCCTTGTATGGTCTTAAGCAGACTCCTCGTGCATGGTATGAAAGGATTGATCGGTACCTATCAAGCTTGGGTTTCTTAAAGAATGATGCTGATTCAAATCTCTACTTCAAGGTAATCAATGGTGATGCATTAATTTTGGTTTTATATGTTAATGATCTAATCCTTACTGGAGAAGATCACCTGATTCTTGAATGTAAGAAGGATTTAACTTCTGAATTTGAGATGAAGGACCTTGGGCTCATGCATTACTTCCTTGGCTTAGAAGTCTGGCGAAACCGATGGTATGATTCTCAAGTCAAGGGAAGTACACCATTGATATACTTAAGAGATTTGGCATGATGGATTGCAAATCCATGTCTACACCCATGGAGACCAATCTACATAAATTGAAGGAGGTTGCAGCTAGTTTAGATTTGGTGGATCCTACATTGTATAGACAACTGATTGGATCCTCATGTATCTAGTTAACATTAGACCTGATATTTGCTATGCAGTGAGTGTACTTAGCCAGTTTATGTGTGATCCGAGACAGATACATCTTGTTGCAGCTAAACATATCCTGAGATACTTGCGTGGCATAATTGGATATGGGTTGAGGATGCAGACTTGGAGTTACATGGTTTCACTAATTTTGATTAAGGGCATCCACGATCGAAAGAGCACCTTTGGTTGTTGCTTCAGTTTGGGATCTGCTATGATTTCTTGGTGCAGCAGGAAGCAGTCATTTGTAGCATTAAGTACAGCAGAGGCCAAGTACATAGCAGCTTGTATGGCAACTCGAGAAGTAGTGTGGCTTCGTAAGCTCCTTACAGGATTGTTTGGACAATCAATGGAGCCTACTATCATTCATTGTGATAATCAGAGTTGTGTGAAGCTTTCTGTCAATCCTGTGTTTCATGACAAATCCAAACATGTTGAGATCAAGTACCACTATATTAGAGATATGGTACTACAGAAGGCTGTACAATTGAGGTACATCAGCACTGATGAGCAGACGGCAGATATTCTCACCAAGCCTCTCGCCAGAATAAAGTTTGTGTACTTCCGAGATAAGCTTGGTATGGTAGAGAATCCAGCCTTGACTGAGTATGAGTCTCAGCATCAGTGAGCCTTGTTAATGCATTTTCTTCTGAGACGGAAGAATTTGAGGTGCAAGCCCTTGTTAATGCATTTTCTTCTGAGACGGAAGAATTTTAGGTGCAAGCCCTTGTTAATGCATTTTCTTCTGAGACGGAAGAATTTGAAGTGAAAGCCCTTGTTTCCACCCTCTGAGCTGAGTCATGGTGGGTGTCATGTGTGAGACTCCATGACATGTGTTGTACTTGTGTTTCACGCTCTGAGAGAGTCATGGTGAAAGTCACGTTGAGGTGACAACATCACACAAGTGATGAACACTTGTACTTACCATTCTATGGTTGATATCGAGACGATATCTAATATCACGATGAGGTGATATTCTTCTCTTCATATCTGATTGAGATGATTTGTTTGTGTAGCTGGAAGTTCTCTCCCTAGTTGAGAGGGAGTGTTAATGATAAGTGCAGCTACAAGCGATCCTTCCAGCTCTATTGAAGGAAGCATAAATTAAATGATAGCATGCCAGCTATTTAATTTGTTGTCTTATATTTATGTGGAGGATCGAATGTCTTGAGGCTGACCTCTCTTATATTCTTTATGATTGTATTGAGGCCGACATTCTTTATGATTGTATTCTGGCCGACATCCTTGATGACTTGTAATTAACATTTATCTTGGCCGACCTTATGATATGAAGAGGTGCAACCTCTCTAAGTTGTATACATACAAGATCATTCGTCCTTTGCAAGACCATCAAGAAAGTGCGAACTATATTCAGTGCAAACTACATACAGTGCGAACATCATACAAGTGCGAACCTCATACAGTGCAAGGATCATATAGTGCGTAGTATCTTCCAGGTGTGAATTCTGTAGGTCTCCATACAGTCAATTATGAATATTGCTAGGTGCAAATTTCTATAGGTTCGTTCTCTGTCAAGTGTGAAGTCTTTCCAGTTCTTCAAGACTAGATTGCGAATTGTTCAAGGTCAGTTTGTGAGAGACAGTCTGTGAATTCCTCTAAGACTGAACTTGAGTCTTAAAGTGCAACAGGTTGTTTCTATTCTTCATTCTGTTCAAGGTGCTAAATATTGGTCTGTGTGTTAGGCCTCATTGTAATGTGAATTGTTGCCACTGATATTATAAATATAAGAGAGATCTTTGTTGCTGGGCTTCTTTCTTCCCTCAAGAGTGAGGGGCTTTCCTGTGGTATCAGTGGTTATCGCTTTCTGATTTTAATTATTTTCTGCATTTAATCGTCAACCTAAAAATTTACGATAGTATTTTCTTTACTAGGAGATTACGATTGAGGTAATAGAATTTTTTATTGCTTATACTTAAACTTGAAAAAAGACTAACGAATTAATTGCTTTCATGGTGATTAATGTACTAACTAAAATCACAAAAAATACTTATAAATTAAGTAATTTTTACTGGAAGACAAAAAATAAAAAACATCACAGCAATCAACAAAATAACATCTATAGTACAAATATATAATTATCTCTATATAATGGGATGAAGAAAGAAAATGTAGTTGCATATCTTATACAAGTGTTTTTGGGAGAGTCCATCTACAAGCATCTACAAGTTGTTTCTTAGCTTTGTAATCATGATTCTCTTTACTGTGGTGTTCTATTTTGGGGTTGATATTTTTATGATATTAAAATTTTCTATTGTCTTATCATGAATGTTTTGGTTGTGCAAAGGTTGCTAGTGATTTTAGTTTGAAACCTGTATTCTCAACCATTTTGGATCTATAGACATCCGATGTGATTTTTGGGTGATGGCATGAAGCTTTTCTTTACATTAATTTAGCAAGCTTGTATCTGTACTCTGTATAACTTGTAGCTCTTTTTCAATGGAAAGCATACCTGGTTATATGAGAAGAATAGGGTAAGATGTAACTACTTTTATTTTAAATAATTAAATGATAAATTGTTTTTCAATTTGCTCATTTTTTTGTTTCATGCTTTTTCTGAAATAAGATTTCACTGGACTCTGAGTAACTGTTGAGTATTGGTGGAACTAAGCTATAGAATGGCAAGCTTTCTTTCAAGAAATCCTTGAATTCTATGGAAGTTCAATTAAATTTTTTAATTGTATCAAATAAGCATATATTTATTTCTTCAAATTAAAGGACCATTTAACAAAATACATTTGTTAGATGTGAATCTTCATGTAAGATAGCTAAGCTTGATTCCATGATTTAAAATGTCTGGTAAAGAAGATTCGGATGCTTGGTTCGGATTGATAAATAAGAGTTTTGTTTGCAAGCATGCAAGATTCTTTTAATAAGGTATTAATGTCCATACTCATTGTAAATGAGTTTTCTTGTACAGTAATATTATTCACGGCTAAGTGCAATTGCATTTTGTGAATCAAGAACTGCAGTTGATTTCCTCATTATCTAACTATTGGTTTGATGGCTAAAATTATAGGACTGATAGTTTTATTTCCACCAAAAAGTTGTTTATTCTTGTAAACTAAATTGTGATTTCTTGCCTGCTATTGGATAGGCATATGCTCAGCAGCTAGAAAGCAGTAGATTAAAGCTAACTCAGCTTGAGCAAGAGCTTCAACGTGCACGGAAACAGGTATGAAGCCTTGTTTGATATGTAAGAGATTATTTCGATACAGATGATGCATGCGAATTAATGTTCCACCACCAAATCTATAGAAATTAATAGCAAGTGGCTATTTCCTCTTGTCCAGGGAATTTTCATAGCAGGAGGTCTCTCTGGGGATCAAAGTCATTCAATTGGTGGAAATGGTATCCATTTGCTCCTAAGCTTTATTCTAGATATATTGACCTTGACTTGAGTGCTACTGGGGGAAATTGCTAATAAAATTTTGTTCTGTCATTTCTTTTCCTTTTTAGATTTCTTCAACATATAAAGTGGTTACTTTGTGATAATAACAGATTAATATTGTAAAACTTCCATTCTTCTATTGGATGGGGTAAAGAGGCAAATAGGTGCTTGCATTGTACGAGGGAAGCTGCCATGCATATGGTTGATTACTTAGGCCATTTCAATAATTTAAGTGAAATTGTTGTTCTTATAAATATTTTAATGTACACTACACAAGTTGTAACTAAATTCTATTATCAAGAAGATTTAGCATGGCACAAATTCTTTAATCAATAACTAAGTGTGAAAATTATTTATAAGTATCTTTGCTGTTATAAATTATGCCAGTTTTGTTGGAGCTCACACAAAGTCCTTAGTATTTGCATAGGTGAAGACAGTGCTATTGATGTTTTTCTGTACTCCTTTTTTCTCTAATGGGAAAATCCCTTTTGAAATCTATAGGGATTGCCCATTTTACCTATACATGTGCATGTTCAGCGAATTGAATAGGTCGCTCCCAAGAGAATGTACCACTTGACCTTGTTAGCATGGATGGACTGTTTAATTCTTCGACAAATTCTAACCAGAAATCATGGTCTTTTTTAACCTATTTAGGAGCTCTAGCATTTGACAGGGAGTATGCACGTTGGTTGGATGATCGACATCGACTGATAATGACCTGAGGGCTGCAGTGAATTCACATGTTTGGGATAATGAGCTACGTGTTCTGGTGGATGGTGTCATGGCACATTACGATGATATTTTTCGTCTGAAGAATGTAGCTGCAAAATATGATGTCTTTCATATGGTCTCAGGCATGTGGAAGACACCCGCAGAAAGATGCTTTATGTGGATGGGAGGATTCCCTCCATCTGAGCTTCTGAAGGTATTTCCATTTCATGTTTCGATAAATTTTTGAACATTTTGTCACATAATTATGATGGTTTGATTCATAACTTCTGTACATGTACATAATCTGCCTTCTAAAGCTTATTTTTTAATATGCCATCAATAAACTTCCATTACAGTCAAAAAGTGGGTTGATTGCATATCAGTAAGTTGCTTTATAAACCCGCCTAGACTAAATATCATGCCCCATTACAGTCAAAAAGTGGGTTGATTGCATATCAGTAGATAAGCGTAACAACATACATATTTATATGGAGCTTTGTGGTGTTACTCATTGACCAAATGTTTTTAATACTTTTTTTTAAATCACAGAGGTTTATCTAAGAAGACTTCTTTCAAGTAGTTTTCAAATCCATTCTAAATCAAAGCCCTTGAAAATGTCAAATGTAAATGTGGGTTGCAGACCATGATAGACCATCATTCATCTATTACATCGAAAACACTCCATACAACCTTTCAAGTGTTGTCATTGGATAAGTCAATGGTGGCCTTGTCTAACTATGGAAGAGATCATCGTTTAATGAAGAAGCTAATGGTCTCACACATCGGAACTGCTCCTCAAGTAATGTTTTCAGTACTCTCTCTTGTTCTCAATGTTTCTAGTATGGTTGAATTTCATCTTAACGATGACGCTACATTTTGGTTTTTATTTGTTTTTATAATGTTTGCTATCAACTTTATTAAAAAAATACTCTTTACTGCTAATTTCATCAACTTTTTACTTAGCCACATGATTTTTATACCCATCTACTTATCAAGTACCTTTAACATTTTCCCCCTATTTTTGATACTATTTTTCTCTGTTATACTCATAATATATGTTACATCTACTTGTGTAAGCAGAGAAATAATGCATTCATCTGAGAGGAAATGGTGCAGAAGTTAATAGCTTCCATGTATCTTGAGTTGAAGGAGGCTGCCAATGATATAGTGAAGATGAGCAAGTTGATTCTTGATCACTTGTTTCCCTTTGCTCTAAATCAAGTAACTTCCCATAGCACAGTAATCTATAATGTGAAAGCACCATATTTGCAACATTTAAGGTTACATTATTTGTAGTTTACTATTAAATTTGGAAAGCCTCATCCATCAAATACATTTGTAAATTTGATAAAAAAAAAGTGGTAGAATGTATGTTAGGTCAAGTAGTTACTTTTTTGATACCACAAAAAACTTAGTAGTTCAATGGCAGAAAGATTGTTAGTTCAATTGGTAAATTATCAGTAGATGGTTGGGTTGCCACCAGTTATTTAATTATTTACATTACAAATATTGAATTAATTTGGCTTTGATTGCAGGTGATAGGTAGAACTATGGAACCCTTATACGTTGAAGAGTTGGGTAGTGAAATTGTATTGGTGCAAGACATGTATAATATTATAGTTGGGAAACTTGGAATTGCTGCTCTAGAAATCAATTGGAGAGACTTCATTCCTTATGTAAATAAGCTGTTGAACAATTAAGGGCTGCTTTTGGGGTGGTTAATGACACTTTTCAAACATCTTATGAAAGCGGTTTCAAATATCTGGAAGGCAGTTTGACCAACTACCCAACTATCTAGTAGATGAGAGACAATAGTTGTAGATATTTAGGCGTGGAAGGAAACTTTTGGAGTCTTTTAAGCTACTAATAAAGGTTGAAAAGGTCAACATTTCCTTTCTCCAATGCCACCAAGGAGTTTTTCAGTTGTCAAAAGCATGATGAAGGAAGTTTCAAGGCAGTTTCAAGTGCCCAAATGAAATGAAACAATCATCAAAAATTTTAAAAGAGTCATTTAATGGTCAATAGATGTTGTCCTACATTCTCTCCAATGTAAGATAGCCAAAAAGAAGCTAGGCTCACTTTGCTAGTTAGTTCTTACTTTTGTTGTTGTATGTTGTAACCTTTTTAAGTTCTCAGCAAAATATTGTACTATAAATCAAAAACCAGTCTTTGAGATTGCAGAAATAGATGTAATTTTTCAGATTTTGAAGGCAAATCAGTCATTTTCAGACTTGTATCTGATGTGAAAACACATTTTCTCAATAAAATTCAATATTTTTGCCTTTTTAGAAATTATTTCATTATGTGCAAATGGATGATATTTTTTTGTGTTTAATGCTAAAAATTCAAATGCATTGTCTCATTTCCAACACTTCTAGGAAGAAATGTATGTATCATGTAACTTAGCAAGGGTGCGTACTAAGGTGATAATTGTAATGTTGAATTCTCTTTTCTATGGACAATGAGAATCTGGAAACATCGAATGTTGAAAACCACACTAAAAAAATATTTAAAATAATATTTTTATTTTTTTCAATACATTTTTTCATATTGTCTCTGTCTTTAATCCCAACTATTGTCTCTAAAGAGACAAAAATATTTTTGTTTCATATTTTCTGTAAAGAGACAATTTTTTAAGACAATAATTTGAGATACTCGCTTAAAGACAATTTTTAAGACAATACATAACTTTTTTTTGTCTCAAGTTAAGACAATTTACTCTTAAACGCTTTTAAAAAAAAATTGTTTCTTAGAACAGGGGATCTTATGATTGAGCCATTACGCATAATTTATGTGTAGACCTTAAAAAAAATCATTTGGATTTTCTTTGGTAGCATGAGATTGAAAGGTAGTTACTAATTATTCTAACAATAATAAACAACAAAGTCACTTGAATGACTTGATTACAATACATAAGTTACCTTAATATTCCATTATCTCCCATATTTACATTTCATACAATAAAACTTGTTGATTGAAACAAAAAAAATATATTCTTTAGAAGTTCTATTTTGAAAAACTATTTCTTGTACCAAGTGGAATTCCATCAAGCTACTTCATAAACTCTTGAAAGGATGTAGCTTCCAAGTTGAATTCTTGAGTTTTCGTCATCCTTAAACTTCCAAATTATTAGACAATAATCATGCTTAGCTATATCAATAGATAATAATCATGCTTAGCTACAACAATAATTCTTTTGATTATTAAATATTTTTTTACACTTTTTATCCATAACTGTAACAAAATATTGTCTAAGAACATCAAATAATGTTATTATGAAGCCCAACCCCAAGTAAGACCTCTTTTTAGTTTATGTTATGTTAAAAGATAGATCTCAAGTCATTAAACACATAATTTCATTATTTTTAACAAACAAGCATTCCCAAAAATGTGCATCATGTCTTCATGTCTTTGACAAAATGGGAAATTAAACAACTAGATTATAAAACACTTCAACCTACCCCAATGGATAGTTTGTAATGTAGTATCTTTCAAGCTAATAATCAAGCATTTTAATTGACTTTTGATTTCCAAATTTGAAAAATTAGTTTTGACGAAAACTTTTAACTAAACTTGCAATTCCACTTGAGGTTCAAGCAAGGTTTCAAGGGCATATTAGGAAGCAACTCCAAATATATCTTCTTGAATGAAAATTTAAGAAAGGATAAGATGACAACCATAGCCAATTTTTGAAGAAATTGCATTGGATATGGATATGTAGCTTCATATACAATTCTAGTAGCACTAAAGATTGCACAAAAATAAAATAAAAAGGTTTTTATTTGTTGCTTAGAGTAAATGGAATTTTAACAATATGTTATGGTAACTAGCTCAACATAAAAAAATCTCAAAGGTCTTCAACATTGCAAACTCCTTTTTAAATAAAAAAATAAGACTGTTTCAGAAACCTTAAAAAAAAAGAGTTGTTCTTAATAGAGAATATGTTTGTTCCACCAAATAGATGAAGTGGAAAAATTGAACCCATTTTTAAAAAAAAGTCATCTCTCCACTTTAAAATATTCCATATAAACTAAAGAAATGGTGAAACTTTATTTTTTATCAAACCACCCCCACATACTTCATTTTTATTGAGGCCAGATTAATTCTATTGCATATGGAAATATATTGTAGCCTTCAAATGCTTATGTCATTTAAAGCCAAAGAGATGTTCTCATGGAAAACTGTATATGATAAACAATTTAAAAATGGGTGAATGTCACGATGTGCTGAGAATGGAAAAGTCGACATTACTTAATAAAAAGTTAACCATGATGCGTGAAATCTTTGGACATAGAAAAGTCAGCATTATTTATTCATAATTATAATAATTACAACTATGAGTAAACTAACAATTATATATAAATATCAGAAACTCTTGTATTCGTAAAGTGGAAAACAAGTGTAGGATTAAAGAGGCGAATATGATTATTAGTTGAGACAAGTGGTATTTGCAGGAAACAAGCCAAACGTTAATTTTATTTAAAAAATAATAAAAGGGAGAAACTTGAACAAATACCAAATTGTACAGAGGATTGAATATTTATGACATTTTAAAAAACAAATAGTGAACACAAACTTTCAAATGGCCAAATACATATTTCAGTGGTGATAAGGCATGCATTAAG
>VDFB02252616.1:5266419-5428338 GCA_007258455.2 Sequoia sempervirens | reverse complement strand
CATAAGATCTTGGAGAATATGACTCCAGAAGAAGCCTTTACAGGGAAGAAGTCTGAAGTCAGTCACTTGAGGATCTTTGGTTGTCCTGTCTATGTTCATGTTCCCAAGGAAAAGAGAACCAAGCTGGAGCCTTTTGGCAAGAAGGGAATATTTGTGGGATACAGTGAAAACTCAAAAGCATATAAAATCTACATTCCAGGTCAGAAGGTGATAGAGATCAATAGGGATGTCACATTCGAGGAAGATATTGCATTCAGAAGATCCAAAGGGATTCATATGGAGATTGATAATGAAGAGTCTCCTCAAGATATGGAAGTTGACCATATTCTTGAGATTCAAAGGGAGACTATGGAACCAAAGGAAGATCTTGATCCAGTTGAACCCTTGGAACCTACTGATGGGCCTACTGACATTGCTATTGGGAGAAAGAGACCTCTATGGGCTAGTCGCACCATGCAAGAGGCTGAAAGCTTTGTAGCTCCTAGAGGCACATTTAGAGAAAGCAAAAGGCCACATAAGTTCTCCAGTTATGTTGCCTTGATGAGTCAGACTATAGAATCTGAGCCTACTTGTGTTGAGGAAGCTTCTAGTCTTCAAGTCTGGAGAGATGCTATGATAGAGGAGTATCAGTCAATTCTTAAAAATGATGTTTGGGATATTGTTCCTAGACTCGAGGGCAAGTCTGTGGTATCTTCTAAATGGCTATTCAAGATTAAGCATACTGCAGATGGAACCATTGAGAAGTACAAGGCAAGATTTGTGGCTTGTGGGTTCTCTCAGAAAGAGGGAGTTGATTATGATGAGACTTTTGCTCCTGTTGCTCGCTACACTTCTGTCAGAACCATCATTGCTATTGCTGCATCTAGAGGATGGAAGATTCACCAGATGGATGTGAAGACAACCTTTCTCAATGGAGTGATTGAGGAAGAGGTTTACTTAGAGCAACCTGATGGATTTGAGATTCATGGGAAGGAGTCCCATGTTTGCAAGCTGAAGAAGGCCTTGTATGGTCTTAAGCAGACTCCTCGTGCATGGTATGAAAGGATTGATCGGTACCTATCAAGCTTGGGTTTCTTAAAGAATGATGCTGATTCAAATCTCTACTTCAAGGTAATCAATGGTGATGCATTAATTTTGGTTTTATATGCTAATGATCTAATCCTTACTAGAGAAGATCACCTGATTCTTGAATGTAAGAAGGATTTAACTTCTGAATTTGAGATGAAGGACCTTGGGCTCATGCATTACTTCCTTGGCTTAGAAGTCTGGCAGAAACCAGATGGTATGATTCTAAGTCAAGGGAAGTACACCATTGATATACTTAAGAGATTTGGCATGATGGATTGCAAATCCATGTCTACACCCATGGAGACCAATCTACATAAATTGAAGGAGGTTGCAGCTAGTTTAGATTTGGTGGATCCTACATTGTATAGACAACTGATTGGATCCTTGATGTATCTAGTTAACATTAGACCTGATATTTGCTATGCAGTGAGTGTACTTAGCCAGTTTATGTGTGATCCGAGACAGATACATCTTGTTGCAGCTAAACATATCCTGAGATACTTGCGTGGCATAATTGGATATGGGTTGAGGTATACTTCAGATGCAGACTTGGAGTTACATGGTTTCACTAATTTTGATTAGGCAGGTTGTGTCACAGATCGAAAGAGCACCTTTGGTTGTTGCTTCAGTTTGGGATCTGCTATGATTTCTTGGTGCAGCAGGAAGCAGTCATTTGTAGCATTAAGTACAGCAGAGGCCAAGTACATAGCAGCTTGTATGGCAACTCGAGAAGTAGTGTGGCTTCGTAAGCTCCTTACAGGATTGTTTGGACAATCAATGGAGCCTACTATCATTCATTGTGATAATCAGAGTTGTGTGAAGCTTTCTGTCAATCCTGTGTTTCATGACAAATCCAAACATGTTGAGATCAAGTACCACTATATTAGAGATATGGTACTACAGAAGGCTGTACAATTGAGGTACATCAGCACTGATGAGCAGACGGCAGATATTCTCACCAAGCCTCTCGCCAGAATAAAGTTTGTGTACTTCCGAGATAAGCTTGGTATGGTAGAGAATCCAGCCTTGACTGAGTATGAGTCTCAGCATCAGTGAGCCTTGTTAATGCATTTTCTTCTGAGACGGAAGAATTTGAGGTGCAAGCCCTTGTTAATGCATTTTCTTCTGAGACGGAAGAATTTTAGGTGCAAGCCCTTGTTAATGCATTTTCTTCTGAGACGGAAGAATTTGAAGTGAAAGCCCTTGTTTCCACCCTCTGAGCTGAGTCATGGTGGGTGTCATGTGTGAGACTCCATGACATGTGTTGTACTTGTGTTTCACGCTCTGAGAGAGTCATGGTGAAAGTCACGTTGAGGTGACAACATCACACAAGTGATGAACACTTGTACTTACCATTCTATGGTTGATATCGAGACGATATCTAATATCACGATGAGGTGATATTCTTCTCTTCATATCTGATTGAGATGATTTGTTTGTGTAGCTGGAAGTTCTCTCCCTAGTTGAGAGGGAGTGTTAATGATAAGTGCAGCTACAAGCGATCCTTCCAGCTCTATTGAAGGAAGCATAAATTAAATGATAGCATGCCAGCTATTTAATTTGTTGTCTTATATTTATGTGGAGGCTCGAATGTCTTGAGGCTGACCTCTCTTATATTCTTTATGATTGTATTGAGGCCGACATTCTTTATGATTGTATTCTGGCCGACATCCTTGATGACTTGTAATTAACATTTATCTTGGCCGACCTTATGATATGAAGAGGTGCAACCTCTCTAAGTTGTATACATACAAGATCATTCGTCCTTTGCAAGACCATCAAGAAAGTGCGAACTATATTCAGTGCAAACTACATACAGTGCGAACATCATACAAGTGCGAACCTCATACAGTGCAAGGATCATATAGTGCGTAGTATCTTCCAGGTGTGAATTCTGTAGGTCTCCATACAGTCAATTATGAATATTGCTAGGTGCAAATTTCTATAGGTTCGTTCTCTGTCAAGTGTGAAGTCTTTCCAGTTCTTCAAGACTAGATTGCGAATTGTTCAAGGTCAGTTTGTGAGAGACAGTCTGTGAATTCCTCTAAGACTGAACTTGAGTCTTAAAGTGCAACAGGTTGTTTCTATTCTTCATTCTGTTCAAGGTGCTAAATATTGGTCTGTGTGTTAGGCCTCATTGTAATGTGAATTGTTGCCACTGATATTATAAATATAAGAGAGATCTTTGTTGCTGGGTTTTTCTCCCTCAAGAGGAGGGTTTTCCCAGGGTATCTGCTGTGTTATTTTGTCTGATTTTGAATTATTTTCTGTGCATTTAATCTGTTCACCTAAATTTAACATATATACTAGTTAAATAAATCTAATTTTATCAAAATAAAAAATATATATATAATACATTGTCACAGAGAAATTAGTATGTTTATATATATTATTATTATTTTAATTTAATTTTTATTTCACAAGAAAGATTTTTTTTTATATTTTAAATAATTTTTTTATTTTAATGTTGTAATTTTATACTTTAAATGACACCAATCAATGAGAAGAGATAGTAGACTTTGTGGTTCAATTAGCTTAATGATGAACTTTTTGAATTTGAAGTTGATTGATTAAGAAAATATGATTTTCTAAGATTTATTGTCCACTTTAGATGATTTTATATTTTATATTTAATTAATTATTTTATTTTGAAATAATAAAAGTATTTATATTCTTATTACGTAATTTTTACATATATTTATTTAATTTAAAACTTTTATGTTAAATTTGATGTGTTGAAATTATAATTTAATGTTTATAGCTTTTTATAAATTTAATTTGATTAATTATTTAACTATTAGATGATTAAATCTGTGATTTTAGTCAACTCCTATTTCCATCAATTTTTTAATAATTATTTAAATTTAAATTTTATTTCAAAATAACAAATTAATTATTTATTATCAATTTAAATCATAAAAATATTAAATAATTTTTTTTAACTGTAATGATTTTTTTAATAATTTAAAACTTTTAACTAATTTTATATTACTATATTATTAACTTTTTAAAAATGAACTAAAATTAAAATTTAAAAGTTTCACAAAATCTAAACTGTTTTATTGATTCAAATAATTTTTAAATGCACATTATTTCAAACAATACCAATTTTTTTCTCTCCCCTCTCATTTAATATGTACAATAGATGGGGATAAAGTAGTTCGGTTTTCCACCCTTTCGTAGAGTTTTTATTTTCCAACTTTCTACGCACGCTTTGTGAAGTTGCAAAGGGATAAAGTAGTGCTTTTGCAATCTGTATTGACCTACTCTGGCCCTTGCAGCTTCGAAGCCCGGATGGTTAAGATGGTGGTGAATGACCTCATTAGGACGTTGGACAAATTGCCGTTAGAGGTTGCCAAGCATCCAGTGGGATTGGATGGCGTGAAGAATGCTCTCATTGATAAATTAAATCTCAATTCAAGGGATGAGGTGATTAAAGTCGGAATATGGGGTATTGGTGGTGTTGGCAAGACCACAGTTGCCAAAGCCGTCTACAATCCAGTGTATGCTGATTTTGAAGCTGCTTCCTTTGTATCGAATATCCGCACCACTGCTGCAGAGGCCACGGGCCTTACAAAATTGCAGAAAAAGGTTCTCAAAGATTTATTAAAAAATGATGAAGAAGTGAACAGTGTTGATGAGGGCATATCTTTGCTCAGATACCGTTTGAGAGGAAAACATGTCCTGCTTATTCTAGATGATGTGGATACTGTTGTACAATTGAATGCTTTGATTGGGGATTGGTTGGCTCCTTGCAGTAGAGTTATTGTGACTTCTAGAGACAAGCATATTCTCAATAATGCTAGGGTCTCATTGGAATGCATCCACGAGATGAGTGGATTAAAGGTAAATGAAGGTCTCCAGTTATTCAGCTGGCATGCTTTTCTCAAGGCAAGTCCGAGTTGTTATGAAGATCTGTCCAGGAAAATAGTGGAAGCTTGAAAAGGGCATCCTCTTTCATTGGAAGTGATTGGGTCCTTCTTGTATGATAAGCAGGATGACACAGATTGTTGGAAGGAAGCCCTTCATGACATAACTCTCAACCCAGAAATTCACGAGAGACTTTACATCAGTTATAAGGCTCTCAGCGATGAGGAAAAAGAAATATTCCTGGACGTTGCTTGCTTTTTTATTGGAGAACACAAAATATTGCCCATCGTTTTTTGGAAATCCTTGTACAAGAAGGTACACACTGCTATATCTAATCTTTCAATGAAGTTATTGATAAAGATTGATGACAGAGGATTATTTGATATGCATGACCATTTGCGAGATATGGGGCGGACCATTGCCGAGAAAGAAAAAAAGGGTACCCGCAAGTGGGAGCGTACTCATTTAAGCACCGCATCCAACAATTTATCTCGTCTTCGGCTCATTTGAGGTAATCCACAAAGTCTTGAAATGCTTTACACAGATGATCTTCGCTATCTTCATTTGCAGGATCTGACCATTGAATGCGTGACAAAAGACACGCTACTCATTTTCCCTCCAAGTCTGATATGGTTAAGGTTGGAAAATTGCTCTTTTGAAATTGGGATGAATGAAGCAGTAAAGAAACCATGTCACTCCAGAACTGTGGATAACATTTGGCAATGTAAGATTATGCAACTAAAAGGTTGTGGGGGCTTAAGCAACCTTCCTGCTACCATTGGCAACTTGTCACAGCTGCAGATATTTAACTTGTTTGATTGTAAGAGCTTAAGCAGCCTCCCTGATAGTATTGGCTATCTGTCACAGCTGCAAGAATTATACTTGGGGTGCGAGAGCTTACGCAGCCTTCCTCATAGCGTTGGCAACCTGTCACAGCTAGAGAAATTTAAGTTGAGTTCGTGTAATAGCTTAAGAAGCCTCCCTGATAGCATTGGCAACTTGTCACAGCTACAGAAATTAGACTTGTTTAGCTGTAATAGCTTAAGCAGCCTCCCTGATAGCATTGGCAACCTGTCACAGCTAAAGAAATTAAACTTGACCGGGCTTATTCACTTAAGGAGCCTCCCTGATAGCTTTGGCAACTTGTCACAGCTGCAGAAATTAGATTTGCAATGGTGTGTGAGCTTAAGCAGCAGCCTCCTTGATAGCATTGGCAACTTGTCATAGCTAAAGAAATTAAACTTGACTGGGCTTATTCGCTTAAGGAGCCTCCCTGATAGCTTTGGCAACTTGTCATAGCTGCAGACATTAGATTTGCTATGGTGTGTGAAATTAAGCAGCCTCCCTGATAGCATTGGCAACCTGTCACAGCTAAAGGAATTGGACTTGCCTTGGTGTGTGAACTTAAGCAGCCTCCTTGATAGCATTGGCAACCTGTCACAGCTGCAGAAATTAAACTTGGAAGGGTGTCAGAGATTAAGCAGCCTCCCTGATAGCATTGGCAACCTGTCACAGCTGCGGTTCTTCCGATAGCATTGGCAACCTGTCACAGTTGCGGCTCTTGCGATATGTGGATCTGTCACAGCTGTAACACCATTGGCAATCTGTCACATCTATCATACTTTGTCTTCCAGATGCTTCCTCAGCTGGCGTTACAGATTGTAATTGCGACATTATAGTCTTTTTACATGGGAGGTAAATATTAATTAATTAATTAATTTTTTTCTTATAAAATTGAGCTCTAGAGAGAATTAAATAGAATTGCCTGAAGATGCTCAAATTCCCTGTCACGTCTATTGTAGAGGACGAGAAATGCACAAGAAGTTCTCGTTAATGAATCTACGCCTTAACATGTCTCGTTAGTGTCTCAGATTTTTTTACGAATAAAAAAAAAAAAAAAGGGAAGTGTAAATATTACGAACTTAAATTTATTTAAAGTTTTGAAATAAATATATATATATTTTAAAAATTTAAGTTTAAAAATATTTATTTTATTTTTTATAATGTAATTAAAGGATTAATTCTATTCATCTTAAGAGATCTAGAAGTGGATTTTTTTTTTTATAGTATTATCATTTGAATAATTATTAAAGCATCAATACTTCTATCATATATTTACATTAACATCTAGTACATTTCTTGCATGTTTACTTATTATTTACAATCATATTTAAATTTCATTGACATGATTTTCTAAGAGTTTAATCAAATGAAAATATATTCTCAATTTTCGGCAAACTTACAATCATACAGTAGGTTTAATTTAGATTCAAAACACATGTTAAGAACATGGTAACTTATTTTATAGAGACAAAATCTTAGAAGCTAGATTAGATCTACAATTATGTAGAATAGATATGTAAGTTATCTATCTAGATATACAACTAATTTTCATATTTAAGAGTATATATCCAAACATCACTAGATTTTATATTGAGTAATTTAACTTGGTTACCCTAGAGTTATTTGAAAACGTTAAAGATTTATTTATTTTTCCTTTTCATTACAAGCCCTCTTATTTTATTTGAAATCCTTATAACTACAAAAATGAAGGAGAATAATTGTGTTGTGAAAATGTTTACTTTGGAAATTGGATCTAAATTATATTTTTAGGTTTCCCTTTAATTTTATTGAAGTGAGATATTGGAAGGAAAGAAAAAATATATATCTAGACTAATCAATTGACATAAGTAGTAAATAGAGTTGTGGGCATAGATATTAGAAAAATTGAAACATTAAATGTGAAGAAGAAATATACTTAGTTCAATCATCAAAGATGAATAATTACTTTGATGAGGATTTTGGAATCTTCTATCTTTAGTTTGGAAATGGTACCCCTCTATTTATGCCACCTCAAATTTGTTGCAAGTCATGTGAGATTTGGGTCAAGTCCACTCCTTTGGATTACTTTTACATGAATATGATCCTACTAGTTCTCTAATTCATTGAATCTATTGCTCTCTACTCTAGTTTGAAGATTGATGACATTTATCATACCTTTAGATGGTTGTTGGATCACTATGGGACAAGTTCTCTTAGGTCAAGCCTTATAAAATAATCAACTTTATAGTCATGCAAAGTGATAAAAAATAATCAACTTTAGTTGTACAAATGTTCTAGAGTGAATATGTAAATGTATATTCATTTTGATGAACCAATGGAAGAGTCCTTGAATGCTTTTCTCCTATACATGAATAATATTTGAATGATTATCCCATGTATCAAATGAATGTCTTTAAATATAAGTACATGTAGTAAGAAATTGTGCAAATTTATATTTAGTCAACTTTAGGAAATAAATGAATGGGAGGAAGTCAGCCAAAATATGAATTTAAAGTTTAGAATTATAGAGGTCAAAACTATGAGTGTAGAATTGAAATTCTACATATATGTGGGACCAATTTGCCAAATTTTGAGAGCAACTTAGTATAGTTCATTATTTTTCTTCCAATAGATAATAAGTTACCATTTTGAGATATAGTTCAAAAGTTATGATCAAAATAAAAAAATGCATCTTTCAACCATTAGGAGAAAAAGGTGGTAGAATCAACATGAGAATGAAATGTTTGGAGATAAGTGCATAAATAGGCATAATAATCTAGGAGTACATGGGAATATGGGTAAATGTGGATAAGTTATGGATAAAGTATGTGGGAATGTGTGTAAATGAAAGAGTAACGACATTGAGAAAGAGCCCAACTTCACACAATATTCTATCATTTATTAATATATAAATGTATTAACTCATTCTCTCAAAATGGGTACAAAACTAAATGGGATAAAATGACATGGATATGAAAATTTTACAATTATAAAAATGTATTATTTTGTTTATACCTCTCAAAAATTAATATATATCTAAGCTAATTTAAATATAATTATGTATAATTGGTATCTCATAATTTTAATTTAATATCAATGTAGAAGTGTGATAAAAAATTTACAAATGATACCTTTGTTTCAATCCCTTAAAAATCCACATTTATTTTAGTTGGAATTTTAGGATAACTTACTTAGGGGTTCTATTGAAGCCTCTTCCCAAGTGAAAATATAATAACATACAATTATTGTTGTTTAAGATGTAATCTTAATACCATATTGATGTAGTCGAAGACCAAGACCCCGAATCGAGGTATTGATCTTCGCAACCACCACACCAATTTCTTTCCATTCCAATTGAAAATTAATTCTTATGAGGAGATAAAGGAGAAGTTTAAAAGTTCAAAAATGCAAATCATTAAACATTCACATAAGTGCACAAAAAAATTGTTGACATACCAATTTTTATCCATTTGCTTCAATTTTTTTTTACAATAGAAGCTCTCACCTTCATCTATAGCAATACAAGAGGATCCAAATTTATCTACCAACATAATCGTGCTGAAAACCAACCCAAAACCCTGAAAAACCATTTCTGAATACTGGTGCTTTCTCCCCTTCCAACAAATTTTATCAATTTTCATCTTGTTCCCTAATTAATTTCTTTTGGCATGCTCTGAGGCCAAATAATGCAACTCAACAATTGAGAAACCACCAAATTGTTGATTGTTGCAGCAAGCTAACCTTTGAGCCTTTTGAATACACAAATGGAAAACACAAAAAAAAGGAGAATTTTGAAAATTATTATTCAAAACTAAATGCCTGCAATAATTTGGAGATACAATTGCTTCAAAAATTTCCAAACAATACCATTACCGCAACAACAAACTACAAGAAAAAATGTGCAAACTTTAAATATTTTGATAATCATCTACAAGCGAGCCAAAATCTGATCACAACACTCTTTAAACAACAAAAACACTTGCAACACACATAAGATATCATAAATTCCAGATCCTCCTCTCCATACAAATTCATTTTATTGACATTCTTTTCAATTCTTTCTTGTCAAAACTCTCCTGGAAACTTGGGGGTGGCCTCTTTTTTTTTGCCAATAAAACTTCATAATCCCCAAATATTCCTTCCAGGGCATGCGTTTTCCTCCTTTAGGTATGTGCATTCATTTGTAACTCAAAATTGGTCTTCTCACCTCTCAACCCACTCCCTTAATGCCCATGCCTTCCACTTCTTCAACAAATGTCATTTTTAAATTTCATAATGGAGCTACAATTTACAATTAATGCCCACTCATAGGCATGGTGTGAGAGTTTACCTTTTCAAAAAATTAATTTTTTTTAAACATATTTAAAATAATTAACAAGTGAATCAATTAATCAATTGTTTATTCAAATTCTCAACATCAAACCTTATTGTGTTGGAGGAGTTGAGGATTTAAATAAATTGTGCTACAAGAAAAACCAAGACAAAAGGTTCAAAAATTAAAATTAATGTTTTTGGATGTGTAGAATTGTCTGTGCACCCGAATGCTCTTGCACCAAACAAATAGGGTAAGAGAAACGTTCCATGAGTGGGAACTCATGAACATTTGAAGATCTTGTGTTTATTTATCCATCTTTCTTCCTTGTCTACCTATTTCTTCTTCTTCACCCTTCTCTAAATTTCTTGTCTCTTCTTCCCTTCATCTTTCCTCTCTTTCTCCCTTTCATGAAATTTTCTTGATTATACCATAATTTGTCCTTCCACTCTATCTTATCATCTTCATTAGCTCATTGCCTTCAAGAACCCTAACATTGAAATTCACACTGCTCTGCTCAAATTTGCATCACACACTTCACTCACATCAATCTTACATCTATCTTGCTTCTTACATCTTTCATCATCCAACTCTCAACAACACCATACTTATTTATATCAACCTCAACCTCAAAAACCTTCTCCAATGTCGGTAAATAGTCGTTATACATACAAATTCAAAATAGGTTGACACCTAAACATTCCCGTAGTGGATAAAAATGAAGGTGACCTACATAAACTCGTAATTAGGACCCAAATAGATCAAAAAACACCTCAAAGTGCTTTCATAAGCTCGCATGTAGTGTCAAACACAACGTCGGCCAATACCCGTGCAAACACCATAAACATTAAGCACACACTTCCAAAAATCAGCCTGAAAATTTTGGACAACATAACTCACTTGAATACAATCTAGAATAATCCACAAAATACTTAAGATTCATCAAATACATCATCCAAGATTGAATCATACAAATACTTCATTTCAAAACAATTGGTAACCCTTATTTGCATACTGACGAATGAAACTCACTCTGTACTGCACCAAATCAAGTAAAATATTCAATACACAAAGATACAAGAATTATAATCAACTTCCCAAGTCCACACAACTTGAATCCAAATAGTGGAGAAACACATAGCAAATACATTTCTCCTAGGCCACAAAAAACAACACTAAAAGACTGGTTCACATACTGGTGAAAATATCTCGCACTATACAACGATCTAAAAACCTAAATTCTGAATATAACAACCTTTGACAACCTTGAATAACCTATAAGATTTGTACTTGAATAACATCAACATAGAAGAAACACAAATCATAATACCAGAGCACACTATGAACACTTGCACATAGTTTACCTTGTTTATCAAATTTTCTCAAAAGCAGTTGGAAACCAAGTACCAGAGACATCATCTTAGCTCATTACTTCATTCCAACTCATCTTCAAACTCTACAACAAAAGGATAGCTCCATGTACTCACAACACTTCTTCAAGGTATCAACTACACATGTGCAACCTGTTTTCCTCTTTTTCACAATTTTCTAAATATCCTCGACATCTTCATCACATAGTTGACATCAATGGCAACACCAATCAGTAGGGTATGTGCAGGATCATCATGGAAAAAATAGGCCCTTAAGTGGCGAAAAATTAAAAAAAAATCAGAGTTAGGCAACTTGATGTAAAAATTTGAATAAGTTATCTATATTATTTCAAAAATATGTAAGAATATAATATGTAGAAAATTGAATGTAGTTTCTAAATTACTAGGTTTATTTTTTTAAAAAATCTATTTGAAAATTTGAAATTTCAATGCAAGAGTATTTAAATTTCGGAAAAAAATAAGTAGGTGTTTTTCTGACCACCCTAACCACAATAAAATGATAATATTTTTTTATAATATTTTAAATATATGTAGAGGACTCATGTCTCAATGTGATGCATATTTTTTTGTAATTTTTTTACAAGTAAATAATTAATTATGAATTTTTTAGTACTTTTAAAAATATAAAAACTCGTATGTCTGACCACCTTAACTTGGTAAAGACTTCATAAAATTCATTTTTTTTTAATCCTATAATATGCGTAGCATAGAATGTGATGAATGTTTTAGATTCAAAAAATGTGATACCATTTGAAAGCTATATATGTTTTTCAATTAGCGTATCAATCAAAACTTTAGTCATAATTCAAATAGAAAATGGATAATAATTATTTATTAAATTCAAAGTAAAACATAATTTATATTGATGGAAAACTGTGAATCTCCTTTAAAAACCCTTTTTGTTTCATCAATTTTGGGTAAAAAAAAAGTCATCAGCCACATGGGCCATCATATCACTTACATATCGCCACTTTTTGGCCCATCATGATCCTGTACATACCCAGTAGACATCTTGTTGACTTCAATGACAACACCTTCATACTTGCAACAATCTCCCCCTTCGTCATTGATGGAAACACAAGATGTGAAAAGCCACCAAAGACAACACAACACACTCTCCTTTTTTTTATAGATTAGATAGCCTACACAGTATTTTTGAACTCTCTCCCCCTTATGGGAGTCTCTCTCTCTCCCATTGTCATACACAACTTTCTCTATTTTTTCACATGATTATCTATCCTCCTTTGACATCAATGAAAAAGGATAAAATGTTTTACATTGTTATCCCCCTTTGAAACTGAACCAAAATACCTTCTTTGAACATCCCAATCTAAGTATGAATCATCCACATATACTACTACTATCAAATTTTTTCTTCCTCAATTTTAAAGTAAAAATTACTATATGTGGTTCCCTTATTGAATCCTTGTTGTATCAAGTACCTGTCCAATTTTCATACCAAGCTCTGGGAGCTTGCTTCAATCCATATAGTTCCTTCTTTAACTTACATACCATATTCAGTTGATCTGACAACTAAAATCCTTCCAATTGTTCCATGTAAACCTCTTCTTCCAATTCACTATTTAGAAAAGTACTTGTTGTATCAAGTACCTGTCCAATTTTCATACCAAGCTCTGGGAGCTTGCTTCAATCCATATAGTGCCTTCTTTAACTTACATACCATATTCAGTTGATCTGACAACTAAAATCCTTCCAATTGTTCCATGTAAACCTCTTCTTCCAATTCACTATTTAGAAAAGTAGACTTCACATCCATCTGATAAACCTTAAAGTCTTTATGTGCTGCAAATGCCAAAAACATTATGATAGATTCCATCTTATCTATAGGAGAAAAAGTCTCCTCAAAGTCTATACCTTCCACTTGTGAGTAACCCTTACACATAAGTCTTGCTGTATTTCTTACTTCTCAATTCTCATTCAACTTGTTCCTGAATACCCATTTAGTTCCAATTGTGTTTTTATTTTCCGGTGTAGGAACCAATTCCCAAGTCTAGTTCTTCTCTATCTGCATAATTTCTTCTTCCATTTCCTTCATCCAATGTTCATCTTAACATGATTCACTCGGGTATGTGCAGGATCATGATGGGCCAAAAAGTGGCAATATGATGGGTATTTGTAGGGCATGTGGCTGATGACCTTTTTTTACCCAAAATTTATAAAATGAAAAGGGTTTTTAAAGGAGATTCTCAGCTTTCCACCAATATAAATTATTCTTTATTTTGAATTTAATAACTAATTATTATTCATTTTCTATTTGAATTATGACTAAAGTCCTAATTGATAGACTGATTGAAAAAAATCTATAACTTTTAAACAGTATCACATTTTTGGAATCCAAAACATGTATCACATTCTATACTTCACATACTATAGGATTAAAAAAAAAAAATTGAATTTCATGAAGTTTTGACCAAGTTAAGGTGGTCAGACATACAAGTTTTTATTTTTAAAAGGTTTAATAAAAAAATCATAATTAAATATTTACTTGACAAAAAAATACAAAAATATGCATCACATCCGGACATGAGTCCTCTACTTATGTCTAAAATCTTATAAAAAATATTATCATTTTATTGTGGTTAGGGGTGGTGAGACACCTACTTTTTTTTTCCCCAAAATTTAAGTAATGCGCATTGAAATTTCAAATTTTCACCAAATAGATTTTTTTCAAAAAATAAACCTAGTAGTTTATAAACTACATTCAATTTGCTACAAATTCTATTCTTACATATTTTTGAAATAATATAGATAACTTATTCAAATTTTTACGTCAAGTTGCCTAACTCTGATTTTTCTAAATTTTTTGCCACTTAAGGGCCTATTTTTTCCATGATGATCCTACACATACCCACTCACTGTTTTAGGTTCAATTTTAGAAAATAAACATAGATTTACCTCAACTTCAGTAGCTTTGATTCTTTTCAATACACCTTTCCTCTTTTCTCCAATGTTTGAATCTTCAGAATGATTCTTTTGCACAAAATTAGGGGTTTTAGGGGTCTTCTTTGGAGTTTCTTCCTCTTCATTTTGCACTTCTTGTCCATCAAATTTTTCTTATTCTCTACAATCAAGTTCATTTGACACATATCTATCCACTACAATTGAATTTTGCAAGTTATCATCAACTTTAACATTTGCACTTTCAATTATCTTTCTCAGCCTTTTGTTGAACATCTGTAAGCTTTTCTTTTAGTAGAATATCCAAGAAAGATGCATTCATTATACATTGCATCAAACTTTCCTAAGTTTTCTTGTCTTTGTGCTGTTAGCTTTAGCTTGAACTCTATTAAGCATGTAAACAACATTATGAATAGCTTCTCCCTAGTAGAATTTTGGTAGATTTGCCTCTTTCATCATAGTCCTTGTAGCTTCTTGAATAGTTTTGATTTTCCTTTCAACAACTCCATCATGTTGAGGAGTTCTAGGTGCGGACATATGCCTCTTTATTCTATGAACTTCATAAAACATATTAAACTCATTGGAGGTGAATCCACTACCTCTTTCAGACCTCAAAAATTTGATTTTCAGATCCATTTCATTCTCAACCATAGCTTTAAATGCCTTGAATTTATCTAATGTATCTGATTCCTCTCTAAGAAATGTAACCATGTCATTCTAGAATAATTATCAATCAAAATCATAAAGTAATTGTCACCTTGTAGACTTCTCACTCTACTAGGACCACAAAGATATGTGTGAACAAATTTTAGTATTCCGATAGTAGAATGTTCCTTTCCCTTGAAGCTACTCGTTTGTTTTCCAAATTGACAACTCTCACAAACAATATTGATAGACTTTGTGATTCTAGATAAATCTCTCACTACATGAACTGATCTAATTCTTGCCAAATTATCAAAATTCATGTGACACATCCTTCGGTACCATAACCAAATATCAAATTAATCTGAGATATAAAGCAATGTCTGCTAGGACCCTTAAGTTGATAGATGTTTCCATCTATTCTCTTACTAGCAATAATCATAGTTTCAAACCCATTTCTGATCTCACATGTTTCATTCTTAAATAGAATATTATATCCTAAATGCTACACATTTGTTCAACAATCAAGAGATTATGTCTTAAACCCTTAACATAGTAAACATTTTCAGTGTTATGCTTGCCATCAAAACTAATTGAACCTATTCCACAAATCTTAGCTCCTGAAACATCTCCAAATTTAACTAATCCCCCATCGTACTTTTCAAGTTTAACAAACTTAAGTATTTTGTCTCTATTCATGTGATTAGAGCAGCCACTGTGAACAACCTAGTAGTTCTTATCCTATTTAACATGAAAAGCAGATACCAAAGCACCTTCAACCTTATCCTTCATCTTTGGAATACTTTCCTTCACATAATTTTCAGGGTTAGCAGAACCAAATTCTTCTTTTATAGCCAAAAACAAACATTCATTATCATCAAAATCTCCATAATTAGATTCATCATCAAATTTTTTAGCAACTTCTGTCACATAGTAAGCTTTCTTAATCATTTTTCCTTTGTTTTCCTTGTTCTTATTGTTTATAGATCTTTTTAGACATCTTGAAG
This sequence comes from Sequoia sempervirens, assembly GCA_007258455.2. NCBI lineage: Eukaryota > Viridiplantae > Streptophyta > Pinopsida > Cupressales > Cupressaceae > Sequoia > Sequoia sempervirens. The sequence continues at coordinate 5,412,307 of VDFB02252616.1, read as the reverse complement.
CATAATGACCTATCTCACCATAGATAAAAAATTTTAAGGGTAATTTATCTTTGTACTAACCAGTGCCCTTTTTCATCTTCCTCACAAAGCTAGCTTTCAAATCATCAAGATATTCTCCATTTGAATCTTCAACCTTCTTTGATTTACTAGCCTTGAAAGCAGTCTCTACTTTTGTACCTTTCTTTAGTTTTCTCATTTCAAATGCAGTTAGTGTACCAATCAACTAATCTCTGGAATAATTGTCAAAATATACAATCTCCTCAATAGCAGATACCTTTTCACTATAACAATCAAGAAGTGATCTGATAAATTTCTTCATTATAGATTCTTTAATTGTTGCACCAAGGCCTCTCATAGCACTTACCAACTCATCAACTCTCTATAAGTAGCCTTTAATTATTTATTCCTTAGACATTTATATCATTTCAAATTGTGCCTTCAAGTTCTGCAACTTTGCTTGTTTGACCTTTAGATCTCCTTCATAAATGCTTTCTAACTTATCCCAAACCTCTTTAGCAGTTTTCAAACTCATAACTTTTACTAACCTAGTATTTGAAAGACTATTCACAATAATAAATCTTGCCTTAGCATTGATCTCATGTGCTTTAATCTCTACACTTGTACATGGACCATTTAGAGGTGGAGTATATGTAGTCTAATAAGCCTTCTCAATCTCATATCCTTGAGCTTCTATATATCCTTCCATATTTGTCTTCCAAAATGCATAATTTGTGCCATCAAATCTAGGATGTATTCCAAAGCAACCTTGTTCTACATCCCAGATCTACCTTAAGCGATTAAGCTCTTCTTTAAGGAACCTTGATCTAATGCCAATTGTTGAAATGAACAAGACAACTAATAGGGGAAAATTACAAGTAGAAAATTCAACCTTCAAAACTCTCAACAATAATTAGATCCACATGCATTCATTAAACCCTTATTCTGTTAGTATGATTAAACATAAAATGTAGATAACATAAACTAAAATCACAACAAGAGAATGGCGATGAAAGGATGAGGGCAATGGAGAGCGTTGGTCTGTGCAGGTTGTGGCCTACATGAGGGGCCTTTCATTCTTGCATTTTCCCGATCTTGGGCTTATTTGCTTCTTGTTTTCGAGTTGTGTGTGGGGTTGGGATTTGTCAAGTGTTTAGGTTGTGGTTTGAGGCCGTCGGACGGGGTTGGGGCTGGCTTTTTGTCTCTTAGTGTTTGTAGTTTCAACTTTTCTTTTGTTGGTTTTCTTCTTCTTTGGTTTTTGCAGAGTGTGCTTTCGCCTATGGTTATGGCTTCAGGTGAGACTTTCGGGGAAAAATACCCTTTGAACTTTCATGCTGCTATTGGGGTTTCTTCCCCAAACCAAAAGACAAGAATGTTTGATAATAGTTTATTTTCCAATGATGTTGGAGATGGAGGTTTTGTGCCTACAGGAGGATCTTGAATTCCGAAGGTGAATGGTTTCCTGGAACACTCTAAGGAGAGACCCATTTTGGTGATTCAACCAGAATCCATTGCTAAGGACATTGAATATTTTTTGAATCATGCCTTGCTTTGCAAATTCATGGGAATGAGGGTTTCACTTCAATTTTTGGAGTCATGGTCACAGTGGACTTGGTCTCCTGAGGGGGAAATAGACATTATGTTGTTCGAAAACAACTACTTCATGGTGGTTTTCAATTGTATGGCAGATTAGAACAAAGTTTTTGAGGGTGGACCTTACTTCTACAATCAGGTTGGTCTTTTTATGAAACCTTGGCATGCGGCTTTCAATCCTTTAGAGTAACTACTGAATCATTTTTTTGTTTGGTTGCGTCTCCCCAGATTTCCTATTGAGTGCTGTCATAATGATATCTTGCACAATGTGGTTGTGCTATTGGGTAAACCTATGGGTGCCTCTCAACAAACGAGGGAAAAAAGGTAATGACTTTTTCTCACATTTGTGTTGAATTAGATATAAGTAACCCTCTTCCTGATTCCTTAGAAATTTGGGCAGGTTCATATTCTTGGGTTCAATAGTTAGACTATGAAACACTACCATTTTGTTGTCATCTTTGCCATGAATATGGCCATCTTCAGAGAAGATGCCCAAGATCTAAGCCACCAGAGACTTAGAAATCTCAACCCCCTCGTAACCCTCTAAGGGGTGACAAAGGAAAAGCACCTATGTCTAGTGAGGGTGCAGGTGGTGAGGGTTTTATTCGATAAAAAGTTCACAATAAGAATCATGGTTAGAAGAGAACATTTAAGGAAAGATAGGAGGGAGATACCTTTAACTGGTTTGAGGTTTTGGATGATCTCAGTCTACAGGAGGTGAACCTTGGTATGTTGGGAATGGACCAGAGTGTTATGGAAGAGGTTTAGGAAGACATTGTCACAGAGGACATTCAGATTCCACAGATAGTGGGGGCCTTGCAAATGGACACAGATCAGAGTTTGGTGACATCTAGGGAACCTGAGTCTATGGTTATTGCACCATTGATGGTGGGAGAAACAACTAGTCCTCCTTTGAAAATAGTTCCTGATGTAGTAAAAGGAAGTAAGGATTCTCCTACATTGGGTATTCTTCAGAAAGACTTGAAGAAAGGGACTATTGAGAAGCCTTCCAAGACTGGAAGAAAGAAAGATTTTGAGAAAATCAAGCTAATGGGGGAGACTTTAGTGGAGTTAGGTTCTATCAAAACTCTTGACTCCCACTTTTCTAATCTTCCAAAATAATCATTCTCTCTTGGAATGTATGGGGCTTGAATAGTGGCCGTAGACAAAAATCTATTCGAGACTTGGTGTGAATTCACTCTCCTAATTTTCTTTTTTTACAAGAGACAAAGTTATCTGTTAAAAGCATGACTAGTTTATCATCTAAGTTGTGGAGTAGAGGTGATTTCCAGTGTATTGGTGCTCATGGTACTACTGGGGGTGTGGCTTGCCTCTGGAATCCTTTGAGGATTCACCCTCTCTGGTGGATGTATTCTAAATCCTCCATGTCTTTGATCGCTACAAGCATTGAGACTGGGGAAACTATCCTCCTCTCCAACATTTATGCCTTTACTAACTTTTTGGGTAAGCAATATTTATAGTCCCATTTAAGGTTTATTCGAAGTATGGTACCTTATCACCCTTGGATTATGAATGGAGATTTCAATGCCATTACTGATTTGGCTGAGAAACAAGGTGGTATATCAAGATTGGAACCTTCTACTTTCTTGCTTCATGATAACATATCGGCTTTGAACCTGGTGGATATCAAGCCTAGAAATGGACAGTTTACCTAGAACAATCGGAGAATCAGGGAGAAGTGCATTGCAGAAAGACTTGATCACTTTTTGGATACTTTTTTTTGGGTTGGTGGTGGTTGGTCTACTTGTTCAGAGATTCTGGATTGGTGAGGTTCAGATCACTGGCTTATTAAGTTAGTGGTGTCCTCTGCTAGGGTGGCCTGATCTCCTTCTTTCAAGTTCCAACTTATGTGGTTGCGTGATCCCTCTTTATAGGACTATGTTGCTCACTGGTGGAGGATTGGTAGACCTACCTATGGTACAACTATGTATACTTTTTCCAAGCTATTGCATTATGTTAAATACCAGCTTAAGTATTGGAATCGCCAATGTTTTGGGAACATTTTTTAGGACAAAGCTATTGCTCAATCTAAGTTAGATAATATAACCAAGGAAATCAAGGATAATGGTTTGTCAGAAGCCTTGCTTCAGGAAGAGGATATGGCCTTAAAAATCCTGGAAGAATGTGAAATGCGTGGAAATTTATTGGAAATAGAAAGCTTGTGTGGAGTGGCTTCAAGAGGGGGATAAAAATACTGCTTTCTTCTTCAATTCGGTGAAGGCGAGGAGGCATGGAAACTCTATTCTAGTGCTTGTGAATGACAGGGGAGAACAACTTTCCTCCTTACAGGAGATATCTAGAGAGGCAATGTAGTATTTTACTTCTATTTTTATGGAGGACACTCAGGAGGGTTCTACTGAGGAAGTTCAGGTTCTTTCTTGCATCCCCCAACTTGTTACTAGAGAAATGAATAATAATCTTATGCATTATATTTCTCTAGAGGATTTGGAGGAGATTTTTTTCCATATGAAGAAAGGGAAAGCTCTGGGTCCGGACGGGTTTTCGATTGAATTCTTTCAAGAGTTTTGGGATATTATTAAGGTTGATTTAGTAGAGGTGGTCCAGGAATCTTAGAGGAATAAACAGATGCTTCGTGCATTGAACTCTACTTTTCTTTCCCTTATCCTGAAATGTGACGGGGCAAATCAGTTAAGCCAATTTCATCCCATTGCCCTTTGTAATGTGATTTATAATATTATCTCTAAGGTGATTGTTGAAAGGTTGAAGAAATGGCGTAAATGGCTTATCTCTGAGGAGCAAGGTGGCTTTGTGGTTGACTAGAAAATTCTGGATGGAGTTGTTATTGCTACGGAGACTATCCACTCTATGGCTACGTTAAAAGCTAAGGCAATGCTTATCAAGCTTGATATGGCTAAGGCTTATGATAGAGTTCGGTGGTCCTTTCTTCAGAATATTCTTGGGGCCTTTGGATTTTTTGAGGACTGGATTCAGTGGGTTATGTGTTTGTGTAACTTCTACCTCCTTCTCTATTTTAATCAATGGGAAGCACATTGATCTTTTTGGAGCTTCTTGTGGTCTTCGGCAAGGGGACCTTCTTTCCCCTTATCTCTTTCTTCTTATTGCTGAAGGGCTGGGGAGATTGTTGAAAATTAACGTTGAGTCAGGGGTTATCTAGAGGTGGAGGTGGGGCAATGAGCTTCCTCCTTAGTCACACCTACAATTTGTGGATGATACTACCCTGATGGGTATGGCTATAATCAGGCAGGTTACTAATTTGCATAAGGTTTTGGATGTTTATCTCACTACTTCCGGTCAATTATTTAATGAAGATAAGTCCTCCATCTTCTTTTTTAATACACCTGGACCTATTCAATAGATAATTTCTCTTATTATGAGGTTTCAGATAGGCTCTCTTCCTTTGAATTATCTGGGTATTCCAATCTCTTTTGGTAAGCTCCCTAGAGATTCTTGGTAGTATATTCTTGACAAATTTTGAGCGAAGGTTAATCATTGAACTCATAGATGGATTTCCTTTGTTGGGCGTGTTCAGTTGCTTAAATTTGTGGTTCAGGATCTTCCCTTGTATAGATGTATGCTTCAGGTGGCTCCGATGGGCTTTGTTAAGGAATTGGATTCCTTGGCAAGGCAATTTTTATGGGCCAGAAACTTGTCTTCTTCTAAATGGAGCTTGGTCAAATGGGATATTGTGTGCTCTCCAAAATAGTTAGGTGGTCTGGGTTTGAAGCAATTGACTTTCTCTGGGATGGCATTGGCTACAAAACTTTATTGGAGATGGTGTGTGGAGCAAGATCAACTATGGGCTAGAATTCTACTTCATAAGTATCTTCCTGGGATCCCAAAGGAGGAGGTTCCTCGTCATCCTTTGGTGGGAAGTGGATCAGTGATTTGGGGGACTCTCAAGAAAGGGGCAATTAGGAGGGATTATTTTGGATATGTAAGAAGGGAATAGATTCTCTCTTTTGGTTAGACTCTTGGGATGGTTTTCCTCCCATTATCTCTCAATTTCCTAATTTATTGGCTCTCTACCAGCACTTCCTTGAGGCTGGTTGGTCAAGGGTGAGTGAATTTAAATCTTTTCACCCTTGTGGTCATTTGGAGGTTGCTAGCTAGAAGTCCCTGTGTGAGTGGTTGGTGGCAGGTTTGGACGAAGATTGTGCGGAGCTTCATAGTATTTTATCAATTAGACACTATAACTCCCTCAAGGACAAGGATGTTCTTGCTTGGTGCCTAAATCCTAAAGGAATTTTTTCTATGGCTAGTGGATATCAGGAATTGATGGCTCACAGGTTGAATGGAGAAGAGGTCCATTGGTGGAAGTATGTGTGGAATAAGTTCTCTTGGCCAAAATATAACTGCTTTGTGTGGACTTTGGCCTGGAATAGGTGTTTGACTTAGGACAATATTCAGAAGTGTGGATTTCATGGACCTTCCTTATGTGTTTTGTGTGGTGCTGGTGAGGAGGACTCTTCACATTTGTTCTTTAGATGTACTTTCTCCTTGTAGCTCTGGCACCTTTGGTGGGGTGTTTGGAAACACCCTTGTGTTCATCCTTCATCCTTGGTGGAATTTTGGAGAAGTTTGGGTAAGCCCCCTCCTTTGACTTCTTTTCTTCAGATTGTTTAGTGCATTGGACCTACCTTTATTCTCTAGCAGACTTGGCTAGAGAAAAATCATAGGATTTTTTGAGGGGAAAGGTTAGGAATCCAACAAGTTTGGCATAGAATTTGGGAATGATCTAGGAGAATGTGGAAGCTAAATGTGAGGTGATGTTCCCCCTTGATAAAGGGGATGCTGAAATTACTGAAAAAATGGGTTTTCAAGGTTTGTCTCCTACCTCTGCTTGTGTCAGAAGGGGTAGATGTGTGAAAAAGAAAGTTCAAAGGATGGGTAGATGGATGCCTCCTCCTAAGGATATCTTAAATATTAACACAGATGGATCTTCCCGAGGTAATCCTGGACCAGCTAGGATTGGTGGTGTGGGTAAAGACTGTTTAGGTGAAGTTGTGTTCTTCTTTTCTATTTATAAAGGCTGGCAGGATAATAATTTTATGGAGGGATTAGCGATTGTCTATTCTCTAGAGCGTGCTTATGGTCTAGGTTGGCGTAAGGTTATTTGTGAATCTGACTCTCAGGTTATTGTGAAATTGTTGATTGAATGTAAGGTGAAGGATGTTAATTTGCAGATGGCTCTGGTTGTTCAACAGATTTTGCAAATTAGTTCTAGGATGGAGATAGTGTCCTTTGTCCACATTCCACATGAGTGGAATAGGGCTACTGATTGTTTGGCGAAGTGGGCTTTAGATCATGTTGATGTTTGGAGGGTTGAGGAATGGAGACATCTTCCCTAGGATTATTGTCTAGATTTGAGGAGGATCTTGATCAAGGATATGGATGGCTGTGGAGTTGGTTGACTGGTGCTCTTGTTCTTTTGTTGTTCTTGTGCTTTTCTCTTGGAGCTTTTGTTCTGATATTTGCTTGTAATCTTCTTTTCTGAGTTTCAATAAAGTTTTTACCCATCTCTTTCAAAAAAAAAAAAAACAACACCATACACAAGAGAACACCAGATTTACGTGGAAAAACCAATGAGGGAAAAACCACAGTGAGGATTAGCTCACAATATAAGTAATAAAAATATTGGTACAAGGGCTCACTTCCAGAATAGGACACACTATCCAAAAAGGCTCATAGCCATGGCTCACTACCACATAAATAAATACAAGAAGATAGAAGAAAAATGTTACATAGAGAACACTTCTCAATGCAACAAGGAATCCACCACAATTGCTCGCATAGTTTCATAGTCTTGCATGAATGATTTAAGATGCCTTCATCTCACTACCTCTAGGAACCCTAACATTGAAATTCACATTTCTCTACTCAAATTTGCATCACACACTTCACTGGCATCAATCTCACATCTATCTTGCTTCTTACTTCTTTCATCATCCAAATCTCAACAACACCATACTTATTTATATCAACCTTAACCTCAAAAACCTTCTCCAATGTCAGTAACTAGCCGTTATACATACGAATTCAAAATAGGTCAACACCTAAACATTCCAACAATGGATAAGAATGAAGGAAACCTATGTAAACCTGTAATTAGGACCCAAATAGATTCAAAAACACCTCAACATGCTTTCATAATCTTGCTTGTAGTTTCAAACATAAGGTCAACCAATACCCGTGTAAAACACCATAAACATTAAGCACATGCTTCCAAAAGTCAACCCAAAACTTATGTACAACATAATTCACTTGAATACGATCTAGAATAATCCACAAACTACTTAAGATTCATCAAATACTTCATCCAAGCTTGCATCATACAAATACTTCATTTTAGAATAACTAGTAACCCTTATTTGGATAATGACAAATGAAAGTCACTCTATGCTGCACCAAATCAAGTAAAATATTGAATACAAAAAGATACAAGAATTGTAAGAAACTTCCAAAGTTCGTACAACCTGAAGCCAAACAATAGAGAAATTCAGAGCAAATACATTTCTCTCATGCCACAAAAAACATCACTAAAAAACTGGTTCACACACTAGTGAAAATATCTCACACTGTACAATGATCTAGAAATCCAAAATTTGAATATAACAACCCCTGACAACCTTGAATAACCTATTATAACCTATAATATTTTCATAGGCATAGCATCAACACCAAAGAAATGCGAAGCACAATACCAGAGCACACTATGAACACTTTCACAACACAATTTACCCTATTTATCAAATTTTCTCAAAAGCACTTGAAAACCAAGTACCAGAGAAATCATCTTAGCTCATTACTTCATTCCAACTCATGTTCATACTCTGCAACAAAAAGATAGGTCCATGTACTCACAACACTTATTCAAGGTCTCAACTACACATGCACAACCTATTTTCCTCTTTTTCACAATTTTCTCAATATGCTCGACATCTTCATCACATAGTTGACATTAATGACAACACCAGTCAATAGAATTCCTATTGACATCAATGAAAATACCTTCATACTTGCAACATATATAGCATGTAACTTCTTATTTTTGCACCTAACCATCTCTTCCTTTTCACTTTCTCTCACCATATCATCAAAATATAAATCAGCCTTAACGTCCACATCAATAAAATTTGAAAAATTATCAATTAACTTTGTTTTCTCCTATTTCTTCACTACTGTAACATCCCTTTTAGTATTCTCATATCCTTTCATGTTCACTATGTTATTTTCATGTGATTTAGTTTCATCTTTATCATCAAATAATTCTACAAATTTAAGCTTTACCTCATTGTCTGTTGCAACTTTGTTTCACCTGTTGTTAATGCTATCCATGACTTTTCAACCGCTGCAAGTTGTAGTAACATGCCATCTTCATATTTTTCTCTTATCCATTTATTCTTCTCACTTTTCATCTTCTCCATGTGTTTTTTCATACATTGATTTTCTAAACTTATCACTAATTTTGTGTCCTTTAACAAACCAAACCTTGTTAAAACTTCATTGTTATCTTCTACAACAATAATATCCATGCCATCCTTTTCCATGTCCACAAATCCAATTAAATACTTTTCAAATAACTTAACATCAAATTCACTTTCACAAATCTCAGAAAAATGATTTCTTACCTTTGTGATCTCTTGTTCCTCTACTGTTGTCCCAATCTTTTCTTCTTGATTGTCTACTACAATATTGTTCTTTCCTTCTTCTACCTCCTCCCTTGCACTCAACTGTGTCATTTTATTCTATATTTTTATGTCCTCCCAAGGAACAACCATTGTCCCAACTTCACAATTACTTGTTAGAATTGTGAAAAACATGAGCCATAGGATGAAACAATGAGCAAAGAAACCTTCCACGTAAGAGATCTGTAAACAATATATGCAATATTCCTCAACAAGAAAAAGCTACAGAATGCAAGAGACTATCAAAAAGATATGAAAGCTTGAGTGATAATACAATGAGGGTTGAGTGCTATATAGGCAACCCTACATGGTGCTTACTTCAGTTAACATAAAAATACTTAGTTAACTAAGTAAGGCAATCCTAAGTTTAGCCTAAATGCATGAGAATACATTAGACTAATAATTAATTAATTATTAGCTAATGCATGATTACTCTAACACCCCCCCTTAAGATGAACTTAGGGAGTAGCTAAAAACCCTAAAAAGAAAGAATGCATGATGGGTCTTGACAAACAAGGCTTGCTAAGGTACCTATGTACAAACAAAAGATCTCTCACAATAGGAGAAAAGGAGAAAAACAAAGTGGGAGAAAACTCCTCTCCAAAAGAGAGAAAGATGAATGAAGAACTAAAAAGCATCCAAATCAAGGTGTGAAGGACTGAGAAGCCTCCAATCGAACCAATGTCCTAAAAAGAGGAACATGTAGAACATTATAGAAGCTCGAAGAAGTTGTAGACTACTGTCAAATGATGACTGATATGGTACTGAAATGAAGAACTTCATCTCAAACAAATGATGATCAAGATCAAGATAATAAGAATCTATATGAGTTCCCTCAATGAAACTACTCAAATTAGATGGAAAATAAATGCAAAACATTTGGAAATCAAAGACAGAAATATCAAGATCAAGTAGACTATACTGCATGAGTTCCCCCAATGACACTTCTTAAAATAGATGGAAAATAAAGGAAAACATTTGAAATTCAAAGATATAGGTGGTACATGAATATGCATGAGTGACCTCAACGAAACTAATCAATGTGCAAGATGCAAGTCAAAGATACAGGTACCAGTAGTTTGAACAACACTGATAATGAGAGAGACATAATATGCATGAGTGTCCCCAACAACACTAGTCGAGTCAGATGGAAAACAAAGGAAAACATCTAGAACTCAAAGATACAAATGCACATGAATCTATACTAGTGACCAAAAATGACACTACTTAGCATACATGAAAAATACAGGTACCAGTAGTTTCTAAATGAAAATGGAAGGTCACCTCTAGAAATAGGAATATAAGAATGTCCATATGGTAAATACTCCATCTCACTGAAATGCATGGGTAACCAACTGCTACATCTTCCTAGTACATAGGAACAAGAACTATATACATAGATCACTCAAACACGAAACAAGGAAGCAATAGCACCAACAGTAGAAACCCCCCCATAATGCTAAAAAGGGAGAGCCATGATAAGAACACTGAAATTGTGTGAAACTAATAAGTGTATGTAGGAGAAAAAAACTACAAATAAAGGGTGTGCAAACTAAGGTACACATGTGTGAGGAAAAAATCACTGGGATTCACTATTGTCATAGAAGGGAAACTCACTTGACAAAGGTGTGATGGAAAGACAAAGACAAACATCAATCCCCCATGACACTTTATATCATTAAGCGAATACAAAAGGCACAACAAGATGTGCTAAATCCCTAGAAATTATACACCAGAATGACACTTTATCTCAGTGTGTCTACATAATAAGAAGTGCATACAGTGGAAGCCCATAATGCCCAAAAAAGGATTACATGTTGAAACTACAAAATTCTCTAACAAAAAATGAGGAAACTGGTAGCACCATGATGAATTACATGAAAAGATACACACTTTAAAAAAATAACACCTAAAAAAGAGTATGGATGCAGAAGATATGGCTTGTTGAAGTCTCCAAAACAAGAACTAAACAACAATAGCATTGAGAAAACTGAATTATGGAAAAACCTAGAAGTCAAAACTAGAAAATACATACACCATTGCGAAGAGCTTGAAATTCTACCTGTTTAAAAAAAAATTGTAGTAGAAAAGCCCACTGTATGACCAAGATATGACCTTTGGAATATGAGGTGCAAAACTGAAAAGCCCAATGGAGAGGGGCTAAGCAGGGCAAAAGAGCATCTCTGCCAAATTTAGCAAAAAACTTCCAAAAATAAAGGTCTACCAATTTTAAAGTTCCCAAAAAAAAAAATCCTCCAAATAGGCTGCATGTGACATTATTTGCAAAAAAATATATTACAAAAGTTTGTTTTAAATTCCTTTTTAAAAGTAAAAAAGGACAAAAAACCTTTATATATTTAAAAAAACATATAAAAAATCGTATAAAAATAATTTTTAAAAAAAATTATATTAATTTTTTTTAAAGTGGCCTATGTGGGACCCAAGGGACTGTCGATGGCAATACCCCTTAGTACTTGCACGTAGGGGGCAGGGCTCGAGGGGCCACCACCCTACCACATAGGGGCAGGGGGTGGTACCCCTTGGGTACCCCCCACTTAATATTATTTTTTAATATACTTTTTTAAAATAAAAAAAACCTGCATTTTTTTGAAGATTTGTTTTTTATTTTAAAAAATTTCCAAAAATAAGAAATTAATAAAAAACCTACCGACCTTTGATTTTTTTTTACTTTTTTCTAATGCTTGCACGTGAATTCGTACAAGGGCCTTATGAGCCCTTGTACAAAAAAAATTGATTCAGAAGCTCTCGACAATCAAATTGGATAAATTTATAGTCAAAATTTGTGAAATTAGCCTCTTGAGTGCAATTGTGAGGTCTGTTTCACACCAAAAGGAATTGAAAACACAACTACCATCCAAATCCAAAAAGAGCAACTGCTTCAAGCCCTCACAGATCTGACCTCAAGCATCCAAATCAGGCCAAACAAAAGGAAAATCTGACTTTCTCAATGGATTTGCATCCAATGGTAAAGTCCTTTCTGTGCCAAAATGCACCTAAAACACCCATCTCCAAAATTTGCAAAAAAATCAAAGGGGATTTAGATTTGAAGCTTGTAACCCTTGTTGAAGAAAAAACATTATAAATCAAGAAGGGTTTCGTTGAATTGAGGCTCTGATACCATGTTAGAATTGTAAAAAACACGAGCCACAGGATTGAACAACAAACAAAGACACCTTCCACACAAGAGATCTACAAACAATATATGCAATATTCCTTAACAAGAAACATGCGACGACCCTTTGCGGGGGCTTTCCCTAGGTGGCGAACAACTAACTTAGATTTGATACCATGTTAAAATTGTGAAAAACATGAGCCACAAGATCAAACAATGAACAAAGACACCTTCCACACAAGAGATCCACAAACAATATATGTAATATTCCTCAACAAGAAAAAGCTACAGAATGCAAGAGACTACCAAAAAGATATGAAAGCTCAAGTGATAATACAATGAGGATTGAGTGCTATATAGGAGAAACCCTAAATGGTGCTCACTTCAATTAACAGGAAAGCAATTAGTTAACTCAATAAAACAATCCTAAGTTTAACTTAAGTGCTTGAGAATAAATTGGACTAATAATTAATTAACTATTAGCTAATGCATGATTACTCTAACATTAGTTGCTTCCACATATCTCTTCATCTTGTCTCCATGGAAACCAACATCAATATTTTCTTTACAAAAATCAAGAGAATGAGATAATACCTCTATTTTTTCTACTGCAAATTCTTTTCCCATGCATGTAACTTCATTTTTCTCCACTCTTATGTCTTCAACAAGATGTATATCAATTGTTACTTCTTTCCTTTCCTCATTGTCCTCTTTATTCTCTTTCACGAGGTTCTTTTCTTCTTCTTTAGCACCATTTGCATGATATTCTTTTGCATCTTCTTCTACAATTTCATCTACTTCTCTTGCATGTAAATCATCATTAACACAAGTAAACGATACCTATTTTGCTGCTACATCCTCCTTATTTTCACCATCTTCTTTGTCCTGCAAACAAAACATCTTCAGATAAAATAAAATCTTTAGAATTATCATTAATTTATGGTCCATAATGACCATTTTCTCCTCTTTCCTTCTCCATTCTTTCTTTATGTTTCTCTTCTCTTCTTTCTTTCTTTCAACTATGATTGTGTGGGATGCTCCCACATATTCTTCCTTCCACAATCTTCCCCTTGTAGGGTTGCAATAATGCATTTATCCATCTTTTTTCTTGATGTCCTCTTTTCCAAATCTCTCTATTCCATGAAATATCTAGTTCATCTCCTTCTTTTGGGAAGCATTCTATCCTCTCTTCATCATAATTTTCATCTTTCACTCTACCACTGTCACACAATTTCTTTTCACCTTTTCTCTTACCTATTTCACACTTTCTTTTAGCCTCCTCAAGTTTTCTTCTCTGCTCCATCTCTATCATGTCCAATCTAGCCTCAATCTTCTTTAATTTTCCAATAAACCATTTTGTAAACCTCTTTTCTTTCCACTCTTTCATAAGTAAAATCCTCATAGACCTTTTCATGACCCATCTTGTTTTCTTCAAAGACATCTTTAGAGACTTGCAAGTCCCTTTGTAGTTACAAGTCCTCCTTGCAACAATCTCTTTCACTTCAAGGTATCAACCCTTTGCAGTCATAGTTCCTCCTTGCAACAAGCTCACTCTTTCTTATCCTTCACCCAACATATGGTTTCTAGAAGACACACATCTCTCTCATTCACCTTCTACCCAACCTTAACCTCTACTGGAGGATAAAAATTGCAAATTACTTCAACTCATCCAACCAATCAACCTGCTCTAATATTTAAACAAAAAATTCCAAGCTTATATTTGTAACACATCAAAAATATCACACTTGTAACAAAAAAAACTCCTAACACATTACAACAAATAAAATTATTTAATTTCCTCTCAACACATATCCATGCAAATAAAAATAATACTTGTAATCATTGTTACAATACCCCCCAACCAATCTTCTTGCTTTGATACCATTCAATGTAGTTGAAGACCAAGCCCTCGAATCGAGGTATTGATCTTTGTAGCCACCACACCAATTTCTTTTCATTCTAATTGAAAATTAAACTTCATAAGGAGATAAAAGGGGACTCAAAAGTTCATAAATGCAAATCATTAAAAATTTGTTGCAAGTATGTTGCTAGTGTTGTCATTAATGCCAATAGTTTGTCATTAATGTCAAAATTATGGATATTGTGTGCTGTCATTGATGTCTTGGAGATTGGTGGAAGATTGTTGGTAGTATGGATGAGTTGTATTTTGATGTCTCATTGATGTCAATCCATAGTGTGGATATGGATGGTGTGTGTTGCACTATGTTGTCATCTATGTTATCGCTTGATGTCAAAATATAGTGTAGTCACAATGAGATGCTATGGATGTGCTAAAAAGGTGTTTGTAGGGTTGCTAATGTAGGTTGGTTCACATGGTTGCCAAGTGCTTTTGAGAAAATTTGAATAAAAGAGTGTGTAGTGTCATAGAGTTGTGTTCAGTGTTGTGTTCCACATGTATTCATGGTTGAAGATGTGCTTGTGTGGTTTGGATGTGATGATAAGAGGTGTTATATCTAGAGTTTCAGGTTCTGGATCATGTGGCAGTAGAAGATGTGTTTGACAGTGCATGTGTCTGTAAAGGTGTTTTAGGAGAAATGAGATTGTTCCACATTTCCTCGCATTGAGATTTCTTGTCTTGCAAATTTGGGAACGTGCTTATATTTTCTATAACTTCTTCCCTTAAGGTTTCTAGTGTCAAAGTGTTCTGCAAGGTTGGTTAGTAAGTTGTATGCTAGTGTCAATGTGTTTGGTTGCACAAAATGAAATATTTTTTCAATTTCAGGTCGTTGCATTAGTGGTGTTGAATATTTTGATGATGTGGAATATTATTGGATGTTGTGGAGAGTTTCTATGTGGTTTGCAAGGTGTTTTTTAGATCTAGAGAGGCATGTATATGGTCTCTTGTTAGTGTTAGTGTAGGTTTGGCTGACCTGACATGCTAGCACTAATTGTAGAGGTTTTTTTATGTTTATGGAAGTGTGGAAAAGAATGTTGGTGTAGATTTGGGTCCTAGTTAACCCTTGGCATGGTATGAATTCACTTCTTTCAACTGTAGAAGTGGTTGGTTCTGACCTATTTTGGTGTTGCATATTTGAGGTGCATACATTTCATTGAGGCTAACCTAATTGATATTGTTTAGGTCATGGATGGTATAAATGCAAGGTGAAGTTTGTATGGATTATGTGGAAAATGTGTAAGATTTGAAATATGTTAATGTGATTAAGTGTGGTGATCTGAGTGCAAGCTTAAACACTTATGAATTTTAGATGCAGTGAGCAAAGGGTGTCTACATTTTAGTGTGCTTGAAGTTGTTGGAGGCAGTGAGCAAAGGGTGTCTACATTTTAGTGAGCTTGAAGTTGTTGGAGGCAGTGAGCCAAAGGTTTCATATGGAATAAAGTTGCAGTGGTGGATTTCTTCTGTTTCCTTGAGATAGTGAATTTATTTGTAACATTCCTCTTCTATTCTTCTTTCTTCTAGACAATGAGTCCTTTTGGCAGTGAGCCTTTCTTCTTTTACTAGTAGTGATCTTAATTGTATTCGGTGTTGCTATTCATATACATGTGAGATTTCCACATAAACCTAGCGTTCTTATATTTTTGGTTGTGTTTGTATTATTGTTTCATATGTTTAAATTCTACTAATGCTTAATGATGGTTTAAAGTTTGATAAGGGTTTGAAAGTTAATGAGGGATTGAATATTTTAATGTACAACTGATTCACCCCCCTCTCAATTTTCCTATGCATCTAAAAATTGGTATCAGAGTTGTGGTTCCTTGGAGAAAGCTTAGCTACTTGAGGTAGATTTGGATGACACACAAGAAGGGTGTCAAAGCTCCTATGTTCGATGGAAAAAATATACTTACTGGAAAGATAGGATGGAATCCTTTATTGTTTCTCTAGGGTTTGGTGTTTGGAGGTTTTTTGAAACAAAATATATTATGCCTACTACTTTTCTGAAAAGTGATGATGAGATCAAGGATTATGAACAATGGCAAAGATAGAAATTTTATATTGAGTGGACTTTCTGATTCAAAACTTGGGAAAGTGATAAGACTCGACTACTAAAGAGATCTACACAAAATTGGAGATCTAATTCATGAATGAGATGATAAAGTCAAGCAAGAAAAGATGCAGAACTACAAATCCAAATTTCAAAAACTAAGGATGTCATAAGATGAAGGCATTATAGCCTACATTCTCAGAGTGCATGAAGTTGTTAATGCCATCAATGGTCTTGGTGGTAAGCTAGAAGAAAGTGAAGTTGTGAAAAAAGTACTGAGGATTCTTCCTGAATCTTATAGTTCTAAAGTTTCTGGTATGGAGGAAGCTCAAAATTTGGATAATTATTCTAGAGATTAGATGTTTGGTGCTTTAATCTCTTTTGAATTGAGAGAGTTTAGTCAAGATTCTAGAAAAAAAGAAACTACTTTTAAAGTTTGCAAGGTAGAGAAGGATGATGAATAAGATCTAGATGATCTTGATGAGGTGGAAGTAAATTTTGTAAGAAAATTGAAAAAGGGCATGAGTAAACTCACAAAACTATTTTACAATTCTATTGAGGAAAGAAAAATGTATTTTCGGCACTTGATCAAATTTGGGGGGGTTTGCTCGAACTAGGGTGTCCAAGTGAACACCCTAGTTCGAGTGAACCCCCTAGTTCACTCGAACCATTAAACGTAGATTATTTTTTAATAAAAAAATGAGGTTTGAGTGAAAGTAGGTTTGCTTGAACACCCAAATTAGGGTTTTTTTTAATAAAACATTTTATTGTTAGTTTTGACTATCATTTTCATGAGCACTGTGTTGTAGTGAACCCCTGAACCTCCTAGGAGAACTCCAGATTTGCAAGGTGATGAACTCACCACTTTGAGCGACTTCCTACAATGCATCACCCTCTAGTGTGACTTACTCTAGTGCATCACCCTCTAGTGTGACTTCCTCCAGTTCATCACCCTCTAGTGCGACTTCCAGATTGGTTAATGCTTCCACATTTCACATACATGTCTCAAATGAATTGTATTTGCCTGAAAGTTTCTAAACCATTTTCAACAAATGCATTTTGTGTATATCTTTCAATCTTGAAATTCACTGTATATTTTCAATAATAAACAAAAATAAAAATTGAAGAATGCATTATAGCCCTCACTCTAGCACAACATTTGTATCTTAAACTCTCATGGTCTTGAAAAATATTTTCCATTGTCACGCTAGAATGTAACCTTGTGTTGCCATGATTCAAGACCTACGTTTGAAAAAATGCCAAAAAAAATATGATCTCCTAAAGCGCCCTAATGTAAGAAGAATTATTTTGATAAAATTACATAAATTTGTCTTCCAAATTCAATCTATAGATGGGATACTAAAAATGCCACAACCTTTGTCAGAATCTTGTAGCTTAGATCATGAAATAAATTTTGTGGTAGAGTGTGGATGCCCATTAACACCTGAATTATATTGAGATTTTTTAGATGTTTTAGTTGCAAATGCTCTGGTAAAAATGTATAAAAATGTGAAAATCCAAATAGGATAGAGAAACTATTTAGTGGAATGTAGGCTTGGAAGTATGACTTTTGGTTCATGCCATAGATTATTTTTATATGTTTCGATTCTCATATGTACATGCACATAGAGATACTTTTGTGGGTAAGATACAATTTAAAGCAACTTTGTTTTCTCCTTCTAGTCCATTGATCATAGTTTCATATGAATTGATCGTAAAAAATAATCATTATGGTTTATTGTGTGTTGTTTTTGAAATACAAAATATCATATTGAATTGGTGATATCCTTATAGTTCATATAATGCTCCATAATAACCTTATGTATCAATCCATAAGCATTGCTTTATAATGACCATTAAAAAAATGAACTAATTTTTTTAGTAACACCCTAGAGAAGAGTAATAAGGATGTGCATGTAAGCACCTAAGGTACAAGAATTTTTAACTAACATAAAAAGCTATTGTATGGGTCTCTATCAAAATATATAATTTTAAGTTTATGTGCTTCAATACATACATTCTTATTATTGTTCAATTCATTGAACCTATTAAACAAAAACCAATGTTCTTGATAACACTTTCTAATAGCATGAGAACACATGGAAGGAAATCTATACCATCTCACATCTATTTCGATAGATAATAATCCTTTGAAGTTCAAATGAATCAATCATTCCTCTACCTTAGTTAAATTTATAAATCAAATAGATTTATATCCTTAAAGATAAATAGTTTCTTTCCAAATTAGTTTATATTGCTTACATTTTCATACAAATAAAAAATTATTTTTCTATACTCTTTTTATTTGTGACCTATAAATTCATCTCTCTTTTCTTAACTTATCATGTTAAGGGAATACACACACTTGTACTCATATTGAAAGTATTTATTGTCTTATAACTTGGTGATTCCTCTTACCTAGAGTAAATAGTGTAAGTGAATCAATGATTAACGAGTTCTAGTTGTAACCCAACAAGAATATGTTCTCTTTTATATTTGGTAGTTTTAGAACACTTAACAAATTACCTAAAAAGAGTGATGTTAAATGTGTCCCATTTTGGCTATCATTATAGGATGTAGTGCCACTCCATGTTTCAAAATTTACGATGCTTATGTTAGATGCTAGTGGATTTATTTTGTGTTTTCAGGTACTCTTTGCTTGTGGATAAGACATTCCATAATGACACTTGTTCAGTATGTTACTATGTTAGGTGATGTAATACTCAAGACTTATTATGATGTTAGGATTAGATAGGTTATGTTTATTGTTTACATTTATTAAAATACTAAGAGTTACTTACGATTATATGTTAGATGATGTATTAGGGTATTAGCATATTAACCCTTGTTGATGACTTTATGTGTAAATGATCTAAGGGGCGTTAATGCTTTATGATTATAATAACCCTCGTTTAATGATTTTATTTAAGGATATTTGATGAAGTACTAATGTTTAATAATGATATTCTTAGATAATTGTCATGACTATGTGTGATGTTTTATGTAGGACTTATCACGTGTGTTTATAGATATGCTCATCATATTGATATATGCTTATGGATATTCTAATGAATAATGGAATAGTGATGTTAGATGTTGATTAGTCTTTGATTATCTTGATGATGATTATGAAATGCTTATGAATATGCTAGAAATAGAATGTGTTACCTTATTTTGGAATGGTTTATGATTATTGATGTTACGAGATATTATTTGATCATGACTATTATGTGATTATTTTGTGACTATTCTTATCTTGATTGTCATGAGTTGATTTGATTACTTGGTGATGTTCGTACTAAGATGTTTGGGTGAAAGGAATAGTGTTGCATCACTCACTTGTGAGTACCCTGCAACACTGTGATTCCCTTTCATGGTGTGCTTGATTATATGTATATGCATGACTGTGTTGTGTGTTGTAGGTTGTAGGTACTAGGCATTGACTCCACCTGAATTGGCGGGTTGAGTGTGCCTCAAAATCCAATGGATCAGTTGATCGTAGATAGTACTTGGTCCCTTAACCTAGCCATCATCGTTGAAGAGGATGAGTATCTAGTTTTGCACCCTGCCAGTGTTGTCAGTATGGTTGGTATGGTCAGTCAACATTGTCTGTGGTCTTGCTTTTCAACCTTGCTTAGTGGTCAGGTATTGATTAGCATTGGTTTATTTGATTTAAAATTATTTGATAAAAGTTTTTGATTAATTGGTACACTAAAATAAAATTATTAAACTTTAAAAAGGTACTTTTTCTAAGTAAATATAAATGATTTTATATAATCATAGTTTATGATAAAATAAAATTATAATGTAATGCTAAGTTAATAAATAAAATATATTATAAAGCTGAGTTATAAAGTTAAATAATAAATGTAATAAATTAGAGTATTTTTTGATAAATAAGTATAGAAATAATATGATAAATCAAAATGCTTTTAATTAATTAAAAATTTATTATTGTGTGAAGGAAAGATTAATAAATCTAAAGTTAATTTTAATTGTGAAAAATTGGTTGGTTTTCTGGGAAGTCCTGAAAATATTTTTCTACTAGATCTTTCATTCTGTTTTTGGGCTAAAGGAAGTAATTTTCCTGTAATATTTTTTTTGAATACTATTGATTTTGTGGGAATTGGGATTCTGGAAAATTGATTGGGGATTTGGAGAGATTGGAGTTGCCAGTTGGGAATTCAGAGCTCGACATTGAATCTCTAGCCCTACTGAGTGATTGGATCTAGGTTGGAATTAAATTCCTTGGTTACATTGTTTTTCTAAATTCTATCTTTGTTTTTGAAAATGAGTGCTTGAATGTTTATGCTATTTGGAAACAAAACGTTTCTCTATTTATTTATTTCTGAATTGAAGCAATTAATAAATGTATTTTTTGAAAGTTTCTATTGCCCTTTAAGTAAATCGTTTTGTGCATATTCTGTAAATTTATGTAGCCCATGAAATCACATTTCTTCTTGGTATTCTGTTTAATTCATCTATCATGTCTATGCTTCCTCAATTCGATTGCATTTTAAATTTTGACAAGATCTTTTATCCTATATTCTTGGCGTAGCCCCTATATCTTCTTCATTGCTTGCCATTCGATATTTAGCTCACATTTTGTAGTTATCATATTTCTTTATGTACTATCAATTTAATTTCCTCTGCTGATTGCATTGCTGCGAGTTTCTTTAAACCATCAATATCTATATTAGGCGCACCTTGGTATTATGATTTCTTAAAACGACATTGTTGGATGTTGATGACTTGGTTGGCATTGTTGGCCTGTGAGGTAGGCTTGGTGTCTAGCCAGCCATGGGCGCCTGGCCCGATGCTTCCCTTGGCCTGCAGACTTATTGCCTTGCATGCGTATTAGGGTAAGCCTGTGTTTTATTTGAGGCTGTATGTTTGCCTCTTTTCCTATGTTTCATATTCTATATTGAAGGTTTCAATTTTATATTGATGGTTCTATTTTATGGTACTCGATGCTTTGTATTGTGATGAACATATTATGCGCTTGACATTCGATACTTGTATTGTGTTTCATTTTGATGAGTTCATATCATATGTTGATATTTGATACCTTGTATTTCATATCATTTTAGTGAATGTATATTAAGTTTGGCATTCAATTTTTTATATATAAATATATATGTATATAAATATATAAATATATATGTATATAAATATATATATATATATATATGTATATATATAAATATATATGTATATAAATATATATATGTATATATATAAATATATATGTATATATATAAACATATATATGTATATATATAAATATATATGTATATATATAAATATATATGTGTATATATATAAATATAAATATATATATATATATATATATATATATATATATATATATATATATATATATATATATATATATATATATATATATGTATATGTATATGTATATGTATATATATGTATATATATATGTATATAAATATTGCCATATTATAATTTGATATATTGAACAATAAACTGCACTTTTTTTTAATATATATACATATTTATATATGTATATATATATATATATATATATATATATATATATATATATGTGCATATATTATGGTTATAGCAAATGAATAATTTTTTCCATGAAATTAATTGATTATGTCAGATAAGTAAATTGGGTAATTAAGTAGGCTGAATTGATTTACTTATATTTAGATAATTGAAGATTGGTTTAAATAAATGAACTAGATTATCTCCTGTTAATTAATGAATGCTGATTTCTTTTATAATTATTTAATAGTTGTTTTGTAAATTCACTATGTAATTAGTTATTTAGAATAATTGTTATTGTGGTAAATGATTCATTAAGTGAATTAGTGGCTAAGTTAATGTGGAGTAATTCATGGTTTTATTGTTTGATTGAATGCTTGTATTGAATATTGTGTTGATTATTGGAAATTGGGGTAATTTTGGCAATTATTTAAAAGTGGAAGCCATTTGTGCAAAATTGTTAAGGTTAGCTTCTAGAGGCTTAGGAGGGAGTATTTTTGTATGTATGGTTCTTATGATGGTTTCACTTTGGAAGGGGTTTGGAAATGTTTTGTGTTTTATGTAAGATGGTCAATGCCTTGCACTATGTATGGATTCATGTGATTATGATATGCAAGATGGTAAATGCCTTGCTTGATGTGTAGGGTTTACTAGTTGCAAGTAGGGGGAGTGGCTCTCAATGGGGGCCAGAACCCAAAGTGGTGTCCAAGATAACCCATTGGAGAGTTTTTTAATCCAATGATAACCTTAATAATGAATTTAGGTGGATGGGTAGATTTCACATTAATCAAGATAATTGGTGGAACCCTAAAATTTCATCGTTCCACTGGTTCTATGCTCAAGCTTGTAACCTTTTCCTCCCCATTGTCATTAGGGTTTAGGGTTTTATCGCTCCATTCATTTATACTCTTAATCCATTTATTGGATTGTGTTTGCTCCTTGACCAGCTGCACCAGGTCACCGTTTAATCAAGTGGCATTTTATGGCCTTCGCTATCATCATTTCAACCGGCCCCATCATTCAAGTTACCTATTGTGCCTAGGAGGGCCCTATTTTAAGAACAACTTTTGTCCATGTACTTTTAAGCATCACTTAAATTTATAGCCCACGGTTCATCACCCATTATTTGAACTACTTATGGCCATCCTGTGATGAGCGATACATTGCTTTTCGAACTGCCGACTTTCATTGCCCATCATGCATTGTGTTCTCACCATTGGAGGGTAACAAGAAACTAGTGATGCGGTTAAGCTCTTAACCCATTGCCAGCCATGGCGCTATTGCTGGTTGTATGGTGCAGTCTAATGGTAAACCTACAATCGTTGATGGGTAAGTTTTTCCCATTACGTGGGATCAAGGCATCACTGATTAGAGCCGCCTTGGGGAAAATCAACGAACAATGAGCGATGCGTTTAATCTCTTAAACTATCACTAGCCATGTTTCTATCACCAGTTGCCTCATGTTATCCAAAGTAGAACCTACAACCGCCGATGGGTGGAGTCTTTCCCCATCGTGTGGGTTCAGTATATTGCTAGTTGAAGTTGCTCGATAGAAAGGGAACCTGCGATGAGTGATGTAAGCAATGATCTCTAGCTAAGATCTTCCCATAATCAAATTAGTGGCTAGTATCTCATCACTGGCCTCTATGTCATCGCTTGATGAGGTTCCAAAGCGAAAGTGAAGGCACGACAGGTGATGTGTTTTAGGATATGGATAGGATCTTCCCACAATAATTAAAATCAATGACGGACGGGTTGAGGATGATAGAGTAAGGATGTGGATGGGTGCGTTGAAGTTTTAAAGAACCTACTCATTGTTTCTAAAGTACGATCAATAAAGCAAGTGGTGATCCTTAATGAGCCTCGTTGATCAAGTTTTAAATCTAGGGAAATTGATGGTTGAGATGCAACATGTAATAATTGATCCTTTTGCTCATGCGAGTGAGCCAGGATGGCCATTAATTGCAACTAGCCTCAAATTCCTCTATTTAATAAGGATTCTCTACAACTTGTTAAATCATTCTTAATGTATCATGGCTCATAGTTGATTATTGCAAGTACTAGAGGAATAATTTTAGAGTTTGAATGAGGTGGTGTAAAGGTGGCTGCATGGTGTCTCCTAGCATGTAAGTCTGTATGCTTGTTGCATTATTGTTATGGTTCAGTTGTTTTCTATGTTTGGAATCTGTGGGTGTTTTCATTACTTATACGTGGAAATTTTTTGGAAGTTGTGGTTTATTCTTCTTCTACATAATTAACTCTAGTTGTTATTGTATCTTGAGAAAATGAGTGAGTCAGGTACTCCCGTTACACAAGGCTAGATGTCTAGAATATTAAGTATGTAGGAGCCAGTTGCATATGTATCTGAAGCCAAACCTCTTCCGACAGAGGTGCCAAATGTCCCAAAAGGAAAAAAAAAGTGTATGAAAGAGAAGTGAGAAGGTTGTTGTTAAGAGCATGTATACCTTGAGGAATAGGATTGTTTCACAGGAACTAGTCAGAGTTGAAGGGAAGGGGCCTATGTTTGCAAAAGAATTAACAAGGCCTAGTGTAGGTCCTAGGGTTTGTTCGAAGAAGCATGCTGCTCCTATTTTAATTTTTGATAATTCCTTGAGCGAAGAGGGAGGAGCTGGCCCTAGCCCTGTCCAATGCACTAATTCTCTTGTGCCTTATAGCAACTCTAACGATGAGATTAGTATTGCAACTCCACTCTATGTAAAAAGGCCCGGTGAGGGAGTTTACTCAATGACTGACAAGGCCGGGTAACACCCGTGTCCTCTTCTAATGGTGTTTGGTTTTTGGGTTTTGTGGTGATTGGACTTCCATGTGGCTAGTTCGTGGGTTCATTCTGCTGATAGCAATGATGGTTACTCCAGTATTGGTGAACGTGCCAATTTTGGTGACACCTTTTGGAAGCCTTGCGTGGTGTCTTCAACCTATGTCTTTGTGCTCTTTTTTGCTTTTTGCTTTCCCATGGTGGTGGAATGGTTGAAGATATAACAGTCCAAGAATTGACCCTAATGAAATGAATTTTGAAATTATCATGAAATGTAATTACATTTGAGCCAAATGTTTGTTGCTCCCTTGTACTATAAAAGGGATTTAATGGCTCAATGTAAGGGCTTCGGATCAAAATTTTGAGTTCAGTATGTTCTAGGTAGGATTCAAGTATAGGAAACAGATGAAAATGTAGAATGCTTGATGAATCTACTTGGAAGTCATCTTGGGTGTAGGTTATATATATATATGTAATAGTCTTAAATGATTTTACATAGATTATTGATATTCAAAAAATGTAAATTCCAAAACATATACTCTCCTTTTGTACATTTTTATAGATCATGAATGAAATTATCAAAGATCTTTTCATTTGTCATGAATGGTTCAATTGAATGTATGGCTTTATTTCGTTTCTTTAACTTAAAGGGTTAATTAGAATGCTTGAGAAAAGTCATGGGTCTATGAGAATTTGTGAGGATTTGATAAGAAGTGATGTTTTTGTATTGCAAGACATTACAAATATAGTCCATCTATGTCAGAATTAAATAATCGGTGTATTACTGGTTGTTTCATATTTGACTCCATTTACCCAATTGATGAGGCACTGGCTTGTTTGTCAAGAATTCATGCAACTAAGTGAATAAGTAGTATGCCTAGCCATGGATTCAAAATAAGAATGATACTTATTAAAAAAAATCCAATTCTAAAATGTAAGTTTGAAATGCGACCACATTCCTAGCAAAATAGACATTCATTTACTCAAAGACCTACCAAATCCTTAGTGAATCTTGTGTATTTGCTTCAAATAGGAATGAATCTATGTTGAAGTGTTCTTGAGAAATATAAATACCAAATGAACACAAGAAGGAATACCCTCCTTGGTCCCACAGAGCCTAAAGTGTAGGAGTAGAGACCTCAAAATTCTCTATTCATTGTGTTGGCCACTAACCTTAGGAAATTATTGAACATAAGGGTTGGCTTCCCTTTAGAGAATTCCAAGGCTTAGCTGGAAAAAACACCAACATAAATGGTGACTCTATTGGGGAGAATTTCCATTCTTCAGTTGTAGATTGTTGTATTACAAAGTCAAATGGTGTGATAAATTTGAACATCCTATTCAGATATTGCAAAATTCTTGAACCTGGTGAAAGTATTTGTAGCAGCAAAGCTTGGAGGATTTGAAGGTGACTTCGCTATTAGAGCAAACCCAAAATGAAAGTTATTTTGAAGATACTTCATCTCATTTGAAGTATAATCCTGTAAAGAGAGGTGGCGACTCTAACTCAAAGTTTGAAGTATAATCCTCTGAAGAGAGGTGGAGAATCTAACTCAAAGAACCTAACAAAGAATATAACAAAGCTTCAGATGTACAATTTTCAAGATTAAAGGTGAATGGCTACTTTAAAACTCCAGGAATTCTTATGCATTTGAAGACATAATGTTATATTTATAGATAATTTGTGGGAATTTTCAAGCTGTATGATATAAATACTTCCCAATTTGGTGAAATAACACTAAGGTAGGGAAAGGAATGGTAATTTTTTCATAATCTTAAAGTGAAATTGAAATTGATGTAGATGTTTTTCATATTCACAAATTTCACTGGTTACAAGATATTATGCAAAGTAAAACTAGGAGTCTTGCATTGTAAAAGGAACTTGAATTTCTTTTGATAAGTCTGATAAAGTTTGCAAAGGGTTGTACAAGATGTCTTGTCAAGTTGTACACTTGGATGTGAACCTTACTGAAATGACACACAGTGAGTACCCTTTGTCACATCAAAGGAATTTTAGTACTGAAAGGTACAAAGCCATAAATTTCAGTAATATTTATGGTTTTCCAAATATTTTACCACCTAAGCTTAGAAATAAGATACCAAAATTCAATGGAGCAAGGTCTAAATCAGCAAGCAATTATTTGTAGGAGTTTGGGGATATAATGGGGGATTATGAAGTAAATCATGAGGATGTTTTCATGAAGTTGTTTCTTCAATCTTTGAAGGATGATTCCAAAGATTGGTTCTCATATTT
This sequence comes from Sequoia sempervirens, assembly GCA_007258455.2. Taxonomy (NCBI): domain Eukaryota; kingdom Viridiplantae; phylum Streptophyta; class Pinopsida; order Cupressales; family Cupressaceae; genus Sequoia; species Sequoia sempervirens. The sequence goes on along the minus strand of VDFB02252616.1, from coordinate 5,385,384 downwards.
TCCAACATGTTTTATAGCTTCATGGGATCAGTTTAAGGTGGCCTTCATAGAATAGTTTGGTGAGACGGTAAGCCCAACTGCAGTAAGGAAAAACTTCATGAAAATTCATAAAAATGAAAATGAGTTGGTTCCTGCTTTTAATCTTAGATTCACTAAGGCAATAAGGGAAATCCCATAAAATATAAGACCAAATGATGTTGAATGCTTGGTTGTATATCTTGGTGCATTTGATAGTAAAATGAGTTACCTGTTAAGGGATAAGGAGCCTGCAACATTACATCAAGCATATCAAAATGCCATGGATATTGAGAATAATTTGAAATAATCAATGATGAAAGGATATATATGGCTACACGTATTGGTCACCCAAGTGCACCTCATGTAGATAGAACTCACAGATTGGATAATAGAAATGATTGTCAAGATGAAAATTCCTCTGATGTTATGTTTTCTCCATTGTCAGAATATGCCAATCACAGTGAACCCCAAGTCAAGTGTCAACAAAATTTGAGCCGTACTGATCAAAAGTCACATGTTCAAGAATTGTATGAAATGAAGAGACATGAGGGAGAATTACCACATGAACTATTTTTGAGATTTTTGGATGCTTTGATAGAAGTCCCTAAAAATTTCAGACTTGAAGACTTAGTGTGCATTGATTTGTTTTGTGAAATTTATGAATATGAGCTGAGTACCTTGCCTAAGGAGTTGAAGCCTCATAGTTTGGATCAAGTGCCTAATTGGATAATGATTATGGAATCATCCAAATGTAGTCATTCACAAAATGTGCATTCCAAAGGTAGAGACATCAATTTTTCTCTTGAGAAGAATCAAAGGATAGACCAACATAATAATGTTGAAGAAAAGGATACATGGGATGATAACAAAGTAAATATGTATGGATTCTTTTCTAATGATATCTTAGGTAGAAGAGAAGCAAAAGAGATACAAGGTGTTTTTCCATGTCATGTGGTGATCAGTGAAAATAATGCATATGTTGCTGATATTTCATCACAAACCAGTGATCATGACAATGAAAGGGTACCCTTAAGTATCCACTATGAAAATTTTGGATATGGTTTATGTAGTAATGAGTCTTCTTGTGATGATGATTATAATGATAGCCAACCTAAATATTCTTCTGATGATTATGGATTCTCCTATAAGGATGATCCAGAGGTGTTTTCCTCACCTAAAGAATGCAATGATATGAATATTGATGAAGTCACTTGTCCCCAAGTAGATAGTCAAATTTCACTTTATGCATACTTAGAATGTAATTTGGGTTTGTCATCAAAGGAGCATGTCAACTCTATGAATGATGAAGAACTTGAAGATAAGCATGTATGTGTTCAGAGTGCTGATGTTGAACATAAGACTAAATATGATGAATGTGCTCCTGAACCTGCTACTCATGACCATTTATATGAAGTCGTTATGGAGGGGTCAATTACATGTGAAGAGGATATTGAGGTACTCCTGAATGCTAGAAAGGCTTCATTGTTAAATGAGCAAAATTCACATCATGACATGCACATGGATTTTGAATCAACAACATTACCTATTGAAAGTATGGAAAAGCTTGCTAATTTATCTGAAAATGAATTTCCAAAATGTGAGTTGAAGTTGTTAACCATTGATGATGTGAATGAAATTGAGAATCTATTCGCATTTTCTTCTAGTGATTATGGCGATTTTGATAATCATGATGATATGGAAGATTCAAACCCTCATGCTGAGAAGGTAGATGTTTCTATGACACCAATGAAAGTATGGGAGAACCTTTTATATGATGAAACTCCACTAGTATGTGAAATGATAACTAATGGCCCCTACTGGTGTAGAAATAATCCACTCTTTGTTAAAAATCCTGATGAGTGCTTGGCGAGTATCATTTGTAAATATGGGGGAGATGGTACAGATGGAACATCAAGGAATGGAGATCAACTTGACTCTGCTTTGGAAGAAGGCAACTTTGGTTAGACAATTATCTAGTCATGTGAAAGATATGGTTGTACAAATATTGAAGAGCTAGTTTATTCATGGTTAGATGAGTAGATTACATCTGATGATAACAAAGGAATATACTCCCTTCTCTATGGTACACGATAGTGTGATTGAAACAAAGGACAAATTGTTAGCCATACATGATAATATGGATGACATGCATATGGATGAAAGAGGACGTTCCTCCTTGAATAATCAATTAATGCATCTAGAAGGGTACACTAGTTTTGAGCTAGCATTGTTATATATTGATGAAGAGAAACAGTTTGATGAATCCTCAGATTATGTTAATGTTGCAGGATTGTTTGATTTATATGGAGAATCTAGAAGTGAAAATAGCATCAAGCATGATGTCAATCAATACGAATGTGCACTTGAATTATTTTTAGGAGTTCCAGATCATATGGACCTTATCATAGAGTTGTTTCTATCTAATGAGGTCAAAATTTATGCAGACCAGAATGAAGATATTCCTGAGTTTGTATCTTTTCTCTCTAATAATTTAGGAGAAGTTGGCCTTAGCATGCAACACAATGCTTATGAAGAATTTCAATTTGAGGAACAAATTGAATGTGATACAATCTATGATAAGGTGGAATATGAAATTTTTATCTTTTCAACTCACCTGGATGAGCTTATGCTGCAACATGATGATGAGCCAAATAGTTTCATGGTAAGTAGAGTGGATGATATTCATCATGATGATGATGGCCATGCAAAAATGCACAATGAATGTGCTGATCCTTTGATATTAGAGTAGGATAAGGTATTTGACAGAGGAAAAAAGTGTTTCTAAGTTTTGGGGGCCATCGGGCCTCCAATTTGGAGAATGAAGCTAATGAGGATATAAGGGAAGGCTTATGAAATTTGAAAGGATAGTTGTAATCCTCATCCTGGCACTCATTCTGAATGGGTTGTTGTTCTTATCCTTGGATTTATGCTATTCTACTTCAATCAGAGATCTAGATTCTTGTTATGCATGCGGGGGGCATAAATCCCCAGTCAGAGCCACTGGTGGAAACCTAAAATTTCATCGTTCCACTAGTTATATGCTCAAGCTTGTAACCTTTTCTTCCCCATTGTCATTAGGGTTTAGGGATTTATTGCTCCATTAATTTATACACTTAATCCATTTATTGGATTGTGTTTGCTCCTTGACCAGCTGCACTAGGTCATTGTTTAATCAAGCGACATTTTATGGCCTCTGCTATCATCATTTCAACCGACCCATCATTCAAGTTACCTGCTGTGCCTAGGAGGGCCCTCTTTTAAGAACAACTTTCACCCACGTGATTTTAAGCACCACTTGAATTTATTGCCCACGGTTCATCGCCCATTGTGCATTCTATTTGAACCACTTATGGTCGTTCTGCGATGAGCGATACATTGCTTTTCGAACTGCCAACTTTCATCGCCCATCACACGTTGTGTTCTCACCGTTGGAGGGTAACAAGTGACTAGTGATGCGATTAAGTTCTTAACCATTGCTAGCCATGGCGCTATCACTGGTTGTATGGTGTAGTCTAATGGTAAACCCGCAACTGCCGATGGGTAAGTTTTTCCCATCACATGGGATCAAGGCATCACCGGTTAGAGCTGCCTGGGGGAAATCAATGAACAATGAGCAATGCATTTAATCTCTTAAACCATCGCTAGCCATGGTTCTATCATCGGTTGCCTCAAGTTATCCAAAGTAGATCCCACGACCGCCGATGGGTGGAGTCTTTCCGCATCACACGGGTTTAGTATATTGCTAGTTGAAGCTGCTCGATAGAAAGGGAACCCCCGATGAGTGATGTAAGCAATGATCTACAACTAAGATCTTCCCATAATCAAATTAGCGACTAGTATCTCATTGATGGCCTCTAAGTCATCACTTGATGAAGTTCCAAAGTGATTGTGAAGGCGCAATGGGCAATGTGTTTTGGGATGTGGCTAGGATCTTCCCACGATCATTAGGATTGACGGTGGATGGGTTGAGGATGATAGAGTATGGATGCAGATGGGTGCATGATAGTTTTAAAGCACCTCCTCACTGTTTCTAAAGTATGATCAATAAAGCAAGTGGAAATCCTTAATGAGCCTCGTTGATCAAGTTTTAAATCTAGGGCAATCGACGGTTAAGATGCAACATGCAGTAATTGATCCTTTTGCTCATGCGAGCGAGCCAGGATGGCCATTAATTGCAACTAGCCTCAAATTCCTCTATTTAATAAGGATTCTTTGCAACTTGTTAAATCATTCTTAATGTATCATGGCTCAAAGTTGATTGCTACAAGTACCAGAGGAATAATTTTAGAGTTTGAACAAGGTGGTGCAAAGGTGGCTACATGGTGTCTCCTGGCATGTAAGTGTGTATGATTGTTGCATTATTGTTATGGTTTGGTTGTTTTTTGTGTCTGGAATCCGTGGGTGTTTTCATTCCTTATATGTGAAAATTTTATGGAAGTTGTGGTTTATTCTTCTTCTACAGAATTGGCTTTGGTTGTTATTATATCCTGAGAAAATGAGTGAGCTGGGTACTCCCGTTACATAATTTTGGAGGTCTAGAAGATTAGGTATGTAGGAGCCAGTTGCATACGTATCTAAAGCCAAACCTCTCCCGACAAAGGTGCTAATTGTCCCAAAAGGAAAAAGAAGTGTACGGAAGAGAAGTGAGAAGGTTTATGTTAAGAGCACCTATACCCTTAGGAATATGATTATGTTACAGGAACTGGTCGGAGTTGAAGGGAAGGGGCCTAGGTTTGCAAAATAATTAACGAGGCATGGTGTGGGTCCTAGGGTTTGTTTAAAGAAGCCTGTTGCTCCTATTTTAATTTATGATAATTCCTTGAGCGAAGAGGGAGGAGCTGGCTCTAACCCTGGCCAATGCCCTACTTCTCTTGTGCCTTATAGCAACTCTAACGATGAGATTATTATTGCAACTCCACTCTCTATAAAAAGGCCTGGTGAGGGTGTTTACTCGGCGGTTGACAAGGCCAGGTAACACCCGTGTCCTCTTCTAATGGTTTTTCATTTTTGGGTACTATGGTGATTAGACTTCCATGTGGCTGGTTCGTGGGTTCATGTCGTTGATAGCAATTATGGTTACTTCGGTATTGGTGAACATGCCAATTTTGGTGATGCCTTTTGGAAGGCTTGCATGGCATCTTTGACCTATGGCTTTGTGCTCTATTTTCCTTTTTGCTTTCCCATGGTGGTGGAGTGATTGAAGATATAACAGTCCAGGAATTGACCCTAATGAAATGAATTTTGAAATTAGATGATGAAATGTAATTACATTTGAGTCGGATGCTTGTTGCTCCCTTGTACTATAAAAGGGATTTCATGGCTCAATGTAAGGGGTTCTGATTGAAATTTTGAGTCCAGTACATTCTAGGTAGGATTCAAGTATATAGGAAACAAATGAAAATGCATAATTCTTGATGAATCTGCTTGGAAATTGTCTTGGGTGTAGGTTATATAGGTAATAGTCTTAAATGGTTTTACATAAATTACTAATATTGAAACAAATATAAATTCCAAAACATATACTCTCCTTTTGTACATTTTTACATATCATAAATGAAATTATCAAAGATCTTTTCGTTTGTCATCAATGGTTCAATTGAATGTATGGCTTTATTTCTTTGCTTTAACTCAAAGGGTTAATTAGAATGCTTGAGAAAAGTCATGGGTTTGTGAGAATTTGTGAGGATTTGATAAGAAGTGATGTTTTGGATAGTGTGAGTTTTTGTAATGCAAGGAATTACAAAGATAGTCCATCTATGTTAGAATTAAATAATTGGTGTATTACTGGTTGTTTCATATTTGAATCCATTTACCCAATTGATGAGGCACTAGCTTGTTTGTCAAGAATTCATGCAACTAAGTGAATAAGTAGTATGCCTAGCCATGGATTCAAAATAAGAATGATACTTATTAAAGTTTTTCCAATTTTGAAAGGTAAGTTTGAAGTGCGACCACATTCCTAGCAAAATAGACATTCATTTACTCAAAGACCTGCCAAATCCTTAGTGAATCTTGTGTATTTGCTTCGAATATGAATGAATATGTGTTGAGGTTTTCTTGAGAAATTTAAATACCAAATGAACACAAGAAGGAATACCCTCCTTGGTTCCACAGAGCCTAAAGTGCAGGACTAGAGACCTTAGAATTCTCTATTTGTTGTGTTGGCCACTAACCTTAGGAAATTCTTGAACATAAGGGTTGGCTTCCCTTTAGAGAATTCCAAGGCTTAGCTGGAAAAAACACCAACAATAATGATATGCCTCACTCATGGCTCAAGTGCTTTTTTGGGCTTGAGATGAGATGGGAAGGCCTGGAATGGCAAGATCAATTGCCTTGTCCTCATGAAAAGTATGTTGATTCTACATGAGTTTGTATGGGGGTCGAGGATCAATAGAGGCTTCTAGGATAACCCAAGATGGGGGCCGGTGCCTAGGAAGATTTTCCAAGATAACCCATATCAAGCTATATTATGACACTCCTCCTTATTGCAGTCTAGCATTCCCTAGTTGTGTTTTCTCCTTCTATTGTGTGAATTCCTCTGGAAGCAATGTAATTGTTGTATGTGATGATGGTTTTGTTAGCGGTGTTGTGTTGGAGTCATGTATAGCCCTTGTTTATGTTCGCCTGCAGTCTTCTTGATTATTTGTATGATTTGGGTCCTTGTGTTAACTCCTAGCACAGAGGGTAGACCTTAGGGTTCCACATGGTTGGGAGGTTGGTGATTTTTCCTCCATTGGGTATTCTTGCTGCATTTTTGTGTGCGTGGAGATTGTCCTGGATGTTGTGGACTCTAGTTCATGTCTCAGTTCAAGAAGACAACCTTTCTATGTATATGTATTGGATTGTATATCAATTGTATCTCTTATTGTAATCAGATGTATTCTTCCCACATGTACTATGGGAAGCATTGTTGTAAATATTGTAATGATGAAACAAATATTGATGTACTCTTCTTGTAATGAATATGGTAAAATGATGTATCTTGCATATGTTAGTTGGCTAGAAATTTTTTGGTTAATGTTGATTATCAGTTGACATGTTATGAAAGTAAATAATGTAGAAACATTTAATGTGGTATTTTTAAATGAACCTTGTATGTTAGATAACTCATGTCATTTGAAAAGTTAATGGAATGATGCTAGTTATCTTGATTATTAGTTTGTGAGTAGCGCAGTTAAAGAACCTTAGAGGACTTGGTTTAAAACATTATGTTATGTAGTCTATTGATATTTAATTTAAAAAAAAAATCCATTATGTGGCATAGTTAGTGTTGTCCTCTGGGTTTTCTTGGCGGGGAGTTACATACGAATCTACCTCAATAGTAAAACAACCAATCCCCATATGCATAAGATCCACCACTTATACCTTAAACATCAATGCATTGATTTTAAAGCTATTAACTAGGTTCTTCCTTATCTATTTATGATCCACATTAAAAAAATTACTATATCAAAAATAAGATGGTTAAGTTGACATTACACCCTTCATGATTATCACTTCTAATTTCACCTATGATAATGACTAAGAAAAAGGCATAATATTCAATTGTTTCCTCAATAAAAAAATATTTATCCTCAAAGCTTGACATGTGTAAACTTGGATAGAATGTTGGAGATATCCCAACTTGTATCTTTAGGTTTCATTCCTTTCCATTACACTAAACCTCCTTAATGACACAATTATAATGTTACTTTGTTACTTGGCACAATAACTAGTTTTTTTTATTTTTATTTATTTATTATTATTTTTTTGAGTGGAGGAATTGGTCAGGTATCTGTCCCCCTATAAACTGCAGTGTGCCTGGTAAAAAAATTTCATGTGACTGGTGATGCTGGCATGACACACCCTATGCTACCACAGGTTTGGGGGTAGACTAGACCTTGTGACCTCTTGCCTACAACAAGATGCTTTAGCCAATCGAGCTAGGCCCCCTGCCCCTGCACAATAACTAGTTTAATAAATGTATATATAGGATATTTATATAGAATTTAGGGCCACCTTTTTATGATTATTTTACACTTGAAGAAAACCTTTTCTTGATAATCATTGATATATATAGCATATATTATTATACTATTATATATACATTGTGTTATTCAAGAATATATTTATTATCCATTAATTTCTTCACACATGATGCTCCACTAATTATGTTCTTTCATATTTTTCATCATGCATAATTTTTCCTCACCTCCAATTATATTTTGATACTCTGTAGCAACCAAATGGAGGGGCACATATTGTCACTAGCATTCCTATGGTTGATATTTGAAATAGGGTACCTATGACATCTACTAAGAATCAACTCAAGAATCACACGAATGAGTCCAAATTTGAACACATGCATTACACCCTTTGTAAGATTTTTCATTGAGTCACTCCTACTCTAATGGCATATTATTATTATTATTATCTATATAACTTGTTTGATTTTTATATTTCATTTAAAACTATTACAATTTTTTTTGGTGCTTTTCAATTATATTTTAGAATTTAATTTTTATTGATCTTTCCCCTTTCTAAGAGAGAATATAACCATTTTATTTCTTAACCCATGTAGACTTTATCATTATCTCTAGAGAGATGCTTTCAAATCTTGCTAAAAGCACTTGTTGGCCCTTGTGATTTACTCATGGATCATATATTTATCTTGATTATTTTATATAAATTTAAATGTATAGAACTAGAAGTTTCTACATTTTGGTGAAATGAGTGAACACATGTTCAAGTACTTTGAATTACATTAGATTTATTATATTTCAAATTTTAATTTACTTGTTTCACCTGTAAATAGTTTAAACATTTCTAGAAGTTATATTAAATTTATTGCACACATGACACTTGAACTATTATCTAGATCTAGAGTTCAATTTACATTCTATATCAAGCTTGTAAATAGTTGTTTTAAATTTAAATCAATTAAATGTATGTATGTATGTGTTTTACACTATTTCTATTCTCTAGATCTAGATATATTAAAGCAAGAAGGTCTCATTGCTCCTTTAGGTACACATCATGGCAAATGCACATGTTCCACCTCCACCTGCACTATTTGCAAGTACTAATAGTGAGATTAAGAGATTGAGAGATTCATTAATTGATAGTACAAACACATGAATATATGTGGACACTTTCATGTCCATATTACATAGCCTAGAACAAATTAGTGCATTTTCCCCTGAGAGAGTAGCTGCTATTCTTTCCCACATGTGGGAAGAAGTACGTGACATGGTTCCCTTTTCTCAAATAAAAGATGTTGTGACCAAAGATATGATTAAAAATCAATGTTTTCTATTCTATCAAAATAAAGCTAAGGTGAGGGCATACCAGGTCTCCAAATGTGTGGATGTTGCTATGAATGCTTTGATCTACCCGTGATTTCTTGTAGCGTATGGTCAATATCCAAAAAATGACCAACTTCTATTATATTTTGTTCATTAGTTGTATGTCAAGGTTCATTTGGGCCTCAAAGTCAACTACCTACAAAAATTCCACCATATGTTGATCAGGGGCGTGGTAGGATTGCCTATAGGGACACCTATCATTGAGCAAGTTGACCAACCTCATTGTTTAGGGTATTGGTTGGTGAAAGGCCTCTTGCTCTCACCCCATCTCTACCCCCCTTAGCGGATCAAGTTGTCATTGATTCCCAAAAGGAAGCAATTGATAGTGTAGGTGATATTGCAACTACAACCACTAGGATATCCATTGATCATGTGGGTCAGTATTTGATGTCTAGATGTTCACAATCCACACCATTTGTAGCACAACACAATAGCATTGATCCTTTTACAACAGTGGGCATCCCTACACCCACACAGCTGGACGAACTTATAGGAGAGATGACACACAAGACATTGCATTGTTTGGCTGAGGACCTCTTGGAGGCATATTCCTTCATCACATCAGAGTATGGGATCTCTATAGACCAGGTCAGAGGTCATTTGGGTGTAGAAGTTCATTCACATCCAGGATCCCATCATTCTCATCACTCGCAGCCCGACACCACTACACATTAGGATCCACCCACGGATCATTCGACTACTACATAGGCTACTAATCCTTTAGTTGACTTGGAGAGGATGCAAAATTCTATGGGTTTTGTGGATATGTTGATTGGTCTAGATTTGTCAAACTGATGCCATCTCATCTAGTTAGTCCCCTTCACTCATCATTTCTGGAACGACATGTGATGGCTCAGAAGGATGTAGATCTTAATGCATTGACTGAGCAGACAACTTGTTTGGTTGATTTGGTGGAGGCGTCCATTGCAGAGGGTTTGTATCATCCGATACCACCTGATGTGCATGTATGTGTGTATGTGCATGTGCATGTGCATGTTCAATTCAATTTTTTTTTTTAAATATTTAAATTTTAGTTTTAACTATATTCATAATATATGTATATATTGTAGATGGACATTCCTCATGTTACTCCTAGCCTGAGTTCAGATCATGTACATTAGGGTAATTCTGTGGATTATACTGCTACTAGTGGACATGTGAGTTTTATATTTTTATATACATATATGTGTACATACATGTATAGATCTAGATAGATATTTAAAAATTTACATGTACATTCTTAAATAACTTTCATTATATATATTATGTACATTTAACACATTGTGTACAATTTTATCTCCAGGGCTTGGCACATCCATCGGAGCAGGATTCTCATTCAGAGGATCATTCGATTAGGAGTCGACATCACTATTAGGTTGCATTGGATCTATGATTTGTTGAAAATTATATATATGGTAGGCTACATTTAATGATCTCTAGTACATGTTTGTTAGGTTGTTGATACATTATTACCTACATTTGATGATCTAGATAGTACATTTTTTAGATTGTTGCTACATTATTACAGGTACATTTGATGATCTCTAGTACATTTTCTTATATGATATACATACATGTGTTTGAGCTTAAAAATATTCATTTTCTTATGTTTATATGTTTATTTTCATTCAATCTACGTGCATGCATGTCTCTTTGCTTATAATGTTTATGTTTATGGTCATATATCTACATGTGCATGCATGTTTTCTTATGTTTAAATGTTTATGTTAATCTACATGTGTACATGTACATGTTTACACTCAAGAGTATTTATACAAATTTTAAATCTAGATTTAGAGAACTCATGCTCACGTATTTATGATTTATATATGTTAAACATTTTAAATGTACATTAAGTAAATTAAATGTGCATACACATATGTAGTTCTACACATGTATACACACATGTAATGTTATAAAATTTGAATATAAAAGGCATATACGAAACTAGTTATTGTCTAATCTAAGCATAAGAATAATCTAGTTTAAGCATAAGAATAATCTAGTTTGAAAAGAATAAATTAAGTATTAAATCCTTGATTAGGATAGAAAGAGGGAAAATATTAAGAGAGTGTACAATTTTTTAGGAAAACAACATAATTCATACTTCATGTAATGCAAAATACTAGGCATGGATACTTCATAATTCAATTAGCGAGAAATAATGGTAGAAGATAAAGATTAGAAAAACAACAAAGTAAATAAGGCATAAGATAGTTAAGGACAAGATAAAGAGATCCAATAAAGTAATCACATTAGGTGGAAGGACAATCCCTAGAAAGTAAATAAATAAATCAAATAGATCACACTTAAACCCTACAATGATGGTTACAAATGGGAATACACTCCGTATATGTTTGGTAAATATACACAAAGGATTCAAATGATTTAATGTATTTGTCAAGTAGAATATCATTAGAATATAGCAAGTTAAATATTCTCTAAACATAATAAGACATGGATGAGATAAGAGTTTCAGTAAGATGAGGCCCTAATCATACAAGAGAATAATTATTTGGTAAAATAATATGAATAATGATTTAAAAGTGGTTTATAGTTTATATGAATCACTTGATCATAAAAATAGATTCTAAAGGCACCCCATCAAAAGTACTACAAGTACTACAAGCCCTAATATGTACCCCATCAAAAGTAATACAAGTAAAAAAACTAGATTCTAAAGGTTCTATTTAATTTCTATATAAAGGATAGTAATCATATTTTCACCTTTAAATAGATAGTCATATTAAATGGATATAAACTTTTCAATTGTTGTAACTTGCACATTATGTGTAACATAAAATTAAGCATTGAATTCAAATCAATTTATAATAACTTTTCTATCTATATATGTACCTTTAAAGCCACAAGGGAATTAAATATGTAATGTTCAATTTAAGTCCATCTAAGCATGGGATCTATGGTTCAAAATTAGACATGGATCTTTCAAAGTTGAAATCAAAGATTCTTGAACTTAAGAATTCCATCCAGAACAAATGTACATAATTGGAAATAGACTCAATTTGAGGAAATGAAAAAATGAATTTTCAAAGTTTGTATTAAATAGATCTACAAACTTTTCAATTTTTGACATAGCACACACATTATATGCATATAAAATTGAGCATCATTCAAATCAATTTAAATAACTTATGTACCAATGTGTTTCAATCACTAATTTGTGAACTTCCATGGAAAAAATGCAATTGAAAAATAGATGATAATGAATGTAGGAAAAATGATTTTAAAAAACTTCATTAGGTTTCAAACAAGTATTGTATATGAGTTTACATGCAAGCAAAAAAAATGAGAGATGATGCTATAAGTGGAGTTGGAATTTCAAATGAAATCAAAGATTCTTGAACTTAAGAATTCCATGGAATAAATATGTAATTGGAAATATCTACTCAATTTAAGGAAATGGCAAAATGAATTTTCAAAGTTTGTATTAAATAGACACAAACTTTTCAATTTTTGTGGTGCACATGTTATGTATAAAATTAAGCATTGAATTCAATTCAATTTATAATGATTTCTATTTATATATGTACCTAAATCCATAAGGAAATTAAATATGTAACATAAATTTAAGTTCATGCACACACTTCAAGTTTCTAAGTTTACATCCATCTCATAAGAACATAGATATCTAGAAATTGAAAATAACTTTTACATGACAATTTGTTTCAATTGTGACTAATTTATGTTTCCATGTACAACAAATACAATTGGAAATAGATTATATGAAATTTAGGAAAAATGAGTTTAAAAAACTTCACTAGATTGAACAAGTATTGCATATGAGTTTACATGCAAGCAAAAAAAGTGAGAGATGATGCTATAAGTGGAGTTGAACTTTCAAATGAAATCAAAGATTCTTGAACAAGTAAGAATTCCATGGAAAAAATATGTAATTGGAAATAGACTCAATTTAAGGACCAATGTGTTTCAACCACTAATTTGTGTCCTTGACCAAATTTTAAATACTTGTCATCAATATATATTATAAGTTTTACAACTAAAACAAACCAGAGTTCAAACAAGTTACTATAAGTTCTCACTTGAACATGTATACATGTACAAGTGAACTTGAAAATCATGGATATAATTTAACTCAAACATTCTGGTTCAACTCACTCTTCAATAACTTCAAAAAATTTCTAATTATCATCACTATCTAGTCTCCATTTTTTTCATCCACGTGCATGTGGAACTGCATGAAGATGTAGGGAAGTATCAATTACTAGGTGACTATATTGATATACCTTGTTGTCAGGTTGATAGTCAATAAAATAAATCCCATGTTGAAATTTTTTGACTTTTTTGAGATATATCCCTTGCACTACAACAGAACCTGCATGGTAAACAACATGAACCTAAGGTAAGACATGTGCACGTACAACATTTGGACTACAATATATTGAAAATGTTTTTATTTGGTTTAATGTACATGTACATAATGCATATATAATGTTTTTAAACTCACACATGAAAAATTTGTAAAAATATTAGAATTGTATAGACTTTAAAGATCATTAAATTTAAATATAATATAAATTATTGAAAACTTAAACATGTACCTTTTCTAACCAATCCTAAAATATGGTCATAATCAATTGAAATCAAGGGAATGTCTTCAAATATTTCATCCTCATTTTCATCGTATGCGTTTGAAATGAATAGTGGCACCAAATTCCATCTACTAACATATCCAAGTTCTTTGTTGTTGCATGCATTAGAGTTTTCCAAAATGCACTCAGTGAAAAAACAAGAGTAATCCCTCATGTATAATATCCATCCAAGGTGATTATTTGAACTCATAACGCAATGCAAAGATCTTGTTTTGTCTACCCTCTTGCATCCATGCATTGGCCTTCTGTCCACACCTAAATACATGTAAAAACAAACTTATGTGAACAAACATGTATATATATAAATTAAATTTAAATTTTCAAATGTAATTTATACATACTTGATATCTCCCAAAACACTCTATGTGAAATGTTTCGGTTCATTCCTGAAATTGTGTTGACCTCATTTGATGCAAAGTGATTCTTACACCATTCAACAACATCATGTGCATCGTCTATACAATCTCCCAAATAACTCACTTGATTCTTTCTTAGAGCACATTTGATGCAAGCTCCTATGCCATCATGCTCACCATTTCCATGCCAACTCTCAAAGAAACTCTAAACATGTGGTATTTTGTAATTTTTATGATATCTACATAGTTCATAAAATGGTCATGATGATTTTAATTGTGCCTCACATCCATCTAACTATACAAAATGATTTTCAATTTTTACACCCTTGCTTCTCAAATTCTCAAAAAAATTTGTAAAGCAATGTTGTACAAAAAGTGTGCCATGTTCTTTATCATCACTAATATAAAAGTGATATTCTTTCTTAATGACTCATTGTTCATCTGTACTCTCAACACCATCCAATTTTGATTGTGCATGTCGATAACAAACATGAACCATAATAGTGATCTGCTTTGAAAAGTAATATTATGATTGAATCTCTTTTTGATGTACAAAAGAGTATTTTTCTACAAGACTATTGATATAACTGTTCCAAGTGGGAAAGTATCTCTTAATGTTTGAAATTTTCATGCTTACCACTTAGCAAAAAAGGCATGTTGTATGTATGGTTGTATCAATTTTCAAAAATATTCCATAAATTTTCCAATAGGTGTCTCCTTTTCTACATAGTTTAACCTTGTGGATTCTTTCCCAAAATTTGTTTGAAACTTTACATACTTGTAACTCTTACAATTTACTGTCTTTGTTAGGTCAATATATTCAGTTCTCAAAGGAAATTTAGCCAAATTTCCACATGTTTCACAAATTCCTTTTATGTAGTTTATTTGAGGTCCATTTTCAATATCAAATAAGATGGATTTTATAAACAAACTTAGTTGTTTAGGAGGTGCATTTTGAAAACCATAACTTTCTTCTCTCATCTTTTGAAACACCTGATAGTAGAGATCAAATTCAATATGATAATGACAATAAGAAGTTTCAAAAACCTTGTTTATCTTCACATAATATGGCTTTAACCTTTCAAACATTGTTTTTCCTAATCTTTATATGAGGATAGTTATTACAAAATTTGATATACATCTCAAGTTGTGTTGTGTCTAGCCAATGTTTTATATGATTTTCATAAATAGTGGGCCCAATCCTATGTCTCATAACATCTCTACTATTTTATGATGGATAGGTCTACTCATTCCAAAAACTTGAGATCAAGTTCCTAACAACATCTTCAATCCTGTTAGAATGGGGAGCTCTACACATAATTGCTCAATTTCCTTCTAAACTATCATCCAAAACCTTTCTCTTTTTCTCATATTTTATTAGTTTGGTTCTACTATAACTAATTCAGCCGAAAGTGCAAACATTTTTCTTTTTCTTGATATATATTGATTTAGAATAGATGTCAACATCACCCTTCTTGTAATGGCCTTATCCACTGATCGAGATCCTTTCCCAATGGAATCTAAACCTTTTTTAAAATTTTCAACAATATATTTTTGTAGTCTCATGTGTTTCCTCTTATTCAATGTTGAATGTGCACCCAACAATTGTAATGGCTCTTTCAGCTCATTATGAAGAAGTAAATGTGATAATCGTTGGGTTTTTTCAAGTGTTTCAAGATGATTGAAATGATCATTGATTATTTCCTTTATAGATTTATTCATTGATCTCCTACTAGTATTTGTGGGATCACCCTACATAGAACCAAGTTTTCATTGATATCTCATTAGAAAAAAATTATTATGCTATGGAGAAAAAAAGGCCCAATTTGGGTACCTAAGGGGCCAAAAGGGGTAAAAAATCTAGCCACTAGGGCTGGAACTAGGTCACCAATGTGATTGTTAGCTCTATCAATGGAAAAAATAAACCTCATCATTGAGTAGTGGCAAGACAGTGCTTGGGTGGAAGCTCTGTGTGCCACTAGGTGTTGATCCTTGATGGATAGCCCCTTGGAACAATGGGGACCACTTAATAAAAACCAACCACTACAAATTTAATTAAATACAACACCAAAATAAAATAATATTAAGCTGATGACACAAACAAAAGTACCCTATGACTAGTCATGCAATCAGATGATGTGGGAAGGGTACGATGCTTATGTAGATGCCTAAAATATTCTAGATTTTGTAGAATATTCCATTGACTATAGATCTGCAACCTATTGATTATAGACGGTATAGTCCATATGGCACGGGTGTTGTACAACTATATAGATGAAAAATGGTGACAAAAAATATACAAAAATTATCTAAGGCCCCTGGGTAAAGTATTTGATTTCAGTGATTTGAAAGGCACTCTTAGGGTTTTTGGGCATTCTTAACACAATGAAAAAGTCAATTTTGGCCCCAAGTGCTCCAAAAAATTAGCTACCCCTCAGATCAAGTAACCACCTCCCAAATAGAAACCCTCATTGATTTCATAATAAATATCAGATTTTAATGAAACAAAAGCCAATATTCACTTTCTCATATACCTTGGACTAAATGGTGAGCTTATATTTCCTCCAACATGTGTGAGATTCCACCCCAAATGGAACAATCCCTATTGCAATTTTTACTCAAATTTTTTTGATTTGTCTCAGTTTGACATATTGAACATATCGTCAAACAGTTTGCTTGCTTGCATATCTAAGTGGCTTACAATTGGTTTTGCATAAATAATCTAATATACTATCTCATCACATGTAACACCTAACTAGTATCAATGAGTTAACATTGCATTCAAACACTGCATCATACAACATATGAAAATCATGCCAACAAAATGTATGCAGATTTGAAACTGAATTCCCTCTTCACCAATCAATGCCAAAAGTCTGATTTAAATAAGAGAGAATACAATGGATAAGCTACAACCATCACTTTATCAAATCGAGCAACAATATTCATACTTTCTTCCATTATGGTTGACCTAATTTTCAATGATATTGTAGGGAAATGAAGTAATAGCCTTTTGCAAACCCCAACTGAGTATCATATGAGCAAATTTACCAATAAATAACACTTAGAAATGTACAACAATTCACAGTCTTAGGTTTACACATATATTCAGCCTTAATATTTGCAGCAAAATGATAATAGGATTTTACAATTACAATCCAAGCAAAAAGCTTCAGATTTGCAATGTACAAAAATACCCAGAATTAACACAGCAAGACAATAACTTCAGATTTAAGCAGATTTCACAATGATAGATAATAATGCATGTATGCTGAAAATCAGACCTGGTAAAGAAATGCCCAACAGTGTAGATGCCCAGGAAATAATAGATTAGCAAGAATAAACCCTCCAAACTTGAATGCCGCTGTAGTGAATCACTATAGCGCAGTATTGTTGATGTGGTACTGTAGCATGACACTAGTCACGTGCATTGTAGCGTTTACTGTAGCAGCAATAAAAATATTGAAATTTGATTGATAATGGCTACCAATGATGAATACCTTAGGTCTACAATAAATTAAACTTTCAACACTCAAACCCTCGATAAAGTTCTTCAAATTTAAGCACAAGTATGGCACCTGAGTGAAGCCACTTTGATTGCTATCTTCAATGGGTATCTCAACACCTCAGATTAGCTGCACACTGAAGAGTTTTCGTTCTCCAATGGCTAGAAATGATTGAAATTTGTAGAAACCCTTGTTTCTCACAAACTCCAAAGCTTTCAAGTCTTTAGAAAAAATCGAATGATCAATAGAATGAATTCTTTTTGCCCTTTGAAAGCTTTTATAGTCTCCTTGAGAAAATCAACCCATTTTGGCTTTTAAAAAATCATTTAAATATTATAATCTTCAATTTGCATTTAATGCCTACTCATTACCTTGGTTTGTGTGCACATAATCAATTAATACCATTAAATACACTTTTAATGTGTCATTGGCCCCATTCGAATGTAAAATTAATTTATAACTTTATATTATAATCCCTTTTAATATAAAGTCATTTTATAACTTTATATTGTAAACCTTTTTAATTAAAATCATTAATGACACATTAAATATTAATATCTCCATAAATATGCATCCATCATCCATGCCAACTAAAACCAAGGTCAATTTTTCCAGACTCTGAGTGATCAGATGCCCTGCCAAAGATACTAACTCCTAATAGCTGACTTACTATAAATAGTAAGTACACACCATTGAGTCTAGAAACAACTGCGAAGGTCCAATCAATGGTCGATACTGCAAATATGCTCTGTTTAGGTGCCCTGCTAATATTGGAAACCCTGACTCACTCAAAATAGTAACTTACTATAAATAGTAAGTGTGCCAAACTGAGTCAAATAACCTGTGTAAAGGCCAAAACCTGAATCCAGTTGTGGAGTAATGTCTCTAATCACTGGGTAACTGCCTTAGAAGACCCCCTATCATGAATGTTAGCCTACGAGGGTCAAATGATAGGCTAATCCTTACAAACTCTGATGTTCACGAAAATGGGGACATTACAACATGCTCCAAAAAACACCTGCAATGAAAACCCACAAAGAATAACCCTCCACAACTAGTGTTTTTTTCATTTTTTTCTAATTCCCTTGGTCACCATTAGGTGCAAGAGAAGAGCACACTAAACCTTACTAAAATTCACCAATATATCTCATTCGCAATAGCTTTACCCTCAAATATGAGAAGGAATTTACAAGGTCATGCTCTGATACCATGTAGGAGGTCAAAATTACTTCTATTCCAAGACCACTTATAAAAACAATGAAAACTTATACAAGAGAGTATGCAAGAATATGAGCTTGCTTGATATTAAGATCTATGAAGTATGATGATGAGGTATATTACAAAGCACGCACAATTACCTTTCTTATATAGGTAAGGTGTGATGTAGTGAAAACATTAAATGTTTGTGTCATAATTAAATGATATGATTCAACATTAAATGACCTAGGACTCTAATATTTAATAAAAGCAAAAAAGATAAAATCTTATCTAAACATTAAATATGCCTAGGACCTAAGTGGAATTAATATGTAAATAGGACCCTACTAAGTAACTAGATAGAAAATGTACCTCTTGACACCAAAAATATGCAATAAAGAAATATGGAAAAGAATATGTTTTGAATTCGTTGAAGAATAGAGAAGAGGAAGCAAGGAGCAACTCCAATGCTTGTGTTTTTTTTTTTAGGAAGCACTATTTGAAGGACTTCAATGACTTAGAGGAAAAATGTTTTGCAAACATGCAAAAGCTTGTTGCAATTGGGACAACAAAGGAAGCAAATAAGAAGGAAGAAAAGAAGAAATTTCCAGCTGAAACTTGTCTTTTTGAAACCATGAAAGGGGGTAAGCTGGAAGTTGGAAGAAAAATTACAACAGTTAAGAAAGATGAGGTAAGTTTTGGTTTTCCCAAGTTCTATATTTGTGTAGTAAATAATGGCTTGCATCTATTTAGTGTTGATGAGGAATTGATGGAAATGTTTGATTCCAATGATATTGGTAGGGATATGTATGTAGGCGTAGTGGTGAGTGAGCATTTGGCAAAAATAATTTTGGTAGAGGAAGAAAGTGAATGTTTTGGTGAAATGTTGGAAAAGTTGGAGAAAAAATATATTTTATGAGTCGAAGCTCACAAACTTCTTACCCAATGTTTCTAATGTTGGTCTAAAATCTACATCAACCAAAGTTGTTTTAATTGACTTGTGTTGTGGTTTTAGTTTTTCTTCATTTTTGGTTTGGTGAATTATTTTTGGGTTGTAGTTTATGTGCAAAGAGAAACAACATTGTTATCAGCTTCATTTGAAAAAATGTCTCTCTCAACTCTCATTTTCATTTTGATCATTTTTGCAATTAAATTGCACAACAAATTTTGTGTTTGCACGAAGATGGAAGATAATTGAACGGAGTCAAAAGAAGGATAAATTAATTAAAATAAAAAAATAGTGCAAGGTCGTATGGGATGAAGATGATTTAAATTTAAAAAAAAAATAAAAAAAATAATCTTGGCGTCACTAGGAAGAGGAATAGTCATTATTTAAAAGAGATAAAGGAAAAAATTTGGTTCATAACCAGATGATATGCCCAGTTGCACTTGACAGGAGGCTACATTTAAAAGAAAATAATGAGAAAAATGCTAGGTAGAAGGGAGCTCACGTAGCATGGAGAAGATAAAGATTGGAAAAGAATGCTTCCTGAATTGAGATGGGGTTGTGCAGAACTTTAAAGAAGAAAAAGCCAAGAAATTAGTATGAAGGGGGGACACCATATGGAATTGATTGCAGAGTGAGAGAGGAAAAAAAAAGGAGAGTGAGGGGCGTAGATGCATAACAGAGGAGGAGGTTGAGTAGTGAATGGAAATATAATAGCAAATAAAAATGTGCTAAGAGGTGTCTACAAGTCGTTGCAAGGAAGATGGGAGGTGGTCAAAAGGAATTTAATCAAATTAAAGAAAATAATCGATAGGCAGTGCTTGGCGTTGGATTAGTTAATTAAAAATTAGCTTTCAGGGGGAATTAAATGTAGAGTGGATGTTTAAATAGAAAATTGGAAAGAGAAAAAAAATGAAATTGAAAGGTAACAGATAATCATAGTTTATTTGCCTATAAAAAAAATGAGAGAGCAATAAATAAATCACTTCAATTTGTCTCTGATTATATTGCCACTAAAACCATGTTAATTGGTTAAATGAACAAATGAATGGAAAATTGGTTGAGATGCAAAATTTGACCATTTAATAAAACTGTCAAATTTTGATTTGTATTAGATTGTGTCACCTTTCCTCTGTCTCATGTAAAAAGAAGGTGGCTCAATATTATTTCACATGCATTTCCATCAATTGGCCAATTAATGCCCATTAATCACCTCATTTTTATATATTTTTATACATTGAACTTAATTCTTTCCCAAGCCTTCTCTTGAACATTCAAACTGCATTTTAAAATCACCTATTGTCTAAGCCCCATCCTTGCCAATTATCCAAAAGTTTTATAATAGAGGACCAAAAATGACTTTGAAGAGGAAAGATTAGAGAAATTATTTATAATAAGACCAAGAATCGGTAATTTTTTTAGAGTAGTTGGTTGGTTGGAATTTTTACAAAAAAATTGAAGACTACCACTTGAAAAATAGTTGAAGATTTTTTTTAGAATTTTTAAAAATATTCTACCCATGATTTCTAGAAGAAGGTTCATGGTAAGCGTCAAACTCATCTCTCAAAGTTATAGAATTGTTTCTAAAGGAATTGATTTACATGGGGAAAAGTAGCTAGCATATCAAGAAATGCTAACACATTTCACCAAAGAAGGAGAAAAACACCCTTAATTAATAACTAATAAAATGATGAAACTAAGGGTATTAGTAGATACATCATTCCTAAACCCTAGAATTTGGTGGTAGCTTGGGTGATTAAAATTTCACCTGCAAGGCTCAATTTGGCAATGTGGTGGGTTTAGCATTTAGAATTTTGACCCATCTAAACTATGATGTAGAAATCCCAAATTTGAGAATCAACCTACCCATGTATTTGTATGAGTCTTTAAAAGTTATGGTGGATAGGTATATGAAAGGATTGGGAACCCTAACACCAAAATCTAATTATATCTAGGTTTGAAAACATCAAAATTTTAAAAGACAAAAAACATCGAAGAAATAGATAAAATTCTTGCAAACCTAGAGAACAAAGTCCAAAAATTAGAAATTGGGGGACCTTTCAAATCTACTCCTACAGAAGCTTCCCGAAATTTACACTATCAGACCCCAAAAGTCCAACATTCCCCAAGAAGACATAAAAAATTTAAAACTCTTAAATAACCACCCATAAAGAGAACAAATTCAAAAGTAATCAAACTATGATAGCCTTGACTAAATCAAAAGCAAGTGGAAATAATCTCCTCAAGTGATGCAGGAGAAAATAGAAATCCTAGGGAAAAAATAACCAAAGGTAAGAAAGAAGTAGAAATCCCACCTCCTCCTCTCTGGAGAAGTACAAAAAATATGAGTCAAATCTTGGTGTTGAATAGTATATAGAATAGGAAAACCCTATGAAAAAAAGCCTAGCAGAATCTCTGACTAAAGAATTTCAAGAGGAGAATGATTCCCCCAAACTTTAGCACAAGAAGATAACCCAATTTTTCAGAAAACCAGGATAGTTGAATAATAAATTCAAGTAGAATTCCCCATACAATGTAGTCCAACTAAAGGAAATTTTTTGATGACAACCTCATTGGAAGAAGAAGGAATTTTAAAAGACCCAATTTGTATTGTAATTGTTTAGTGTGGAACAAATGGTTTCTAACCAAAAACAAGAAATTTAGAAATTGAAAATGATGTTGGAGGAGAGATAAAGTAGAAAAAATTAGAAAATGTAAAATTAAAAATATGTTAGTAGAAAAGCATGGAGAAATTTTGTGTTTAAACTAGTAGCTTGAATAGCCCTAAGAGATATCTAATTCCAACCCCAAAATAGAAAGAGTTAAAGTAATATTATTGAGAAAAGAAAATGAAAAATTACAAGAAGAAACTACTATCTTGAAGAATAGCAACAAATAATTGGAAGATGCCAAAAATGAAGCTTGTAAAATAATTGAATTTCTACTAATATTTAGGTAGCCCTCCAAGTTTTATATAGCATGTTTTTTAATGAACAACTATTAAGGTGGAAGCTCCTCAAGATTTAATTTAATTTACCCCATATGATCCATATGATAATGATGTAAGGAAGATAAGGTAGCAAAACAACTTCCTATAATAATCTTAACAAGAGGATAATGCAAAACTTTAAAGATCTTTTCAATAATTACAAAAACTTGAATAGAAATAAACATAAATATCATGCATACCACAACAGTGATTTATGTGGGGAAAACCCTTTCGAGAGAAAAAACCCATACTCCAAAAGCCATCCAATATATTATTAAAAAATCAAGAACATTACAATATACTTGTAGAGCAAGCTTCTCACAAAAGTATCACCAACTGGAGATCCAGATGCAACACAACTACTATAAAAATATCAGAATACATCACAATACACAACTCTAATACAACACCCTCATAAAATAGGGTTGCCTTCTAGGGAAAGTCAAGACAACAAAATATCTATTATTAGATATGAGAACCTAATGATGAATGGTCCAAATTTACAATAATAAAATATACAGGTAAAATTTTGGCTTTCAGGGGTACTGCCTCTGAACCCCCATTGGGGCACATGGCCCCCAAACCCCCATCGGGGGGATGATCCCTTGTACACCCAACCATGCTTACCTATCAATAGTAAACCTTATGTAATTGCAAGGTTGAGACATATTTTCCAAATAAATTTCTCACTTGTTGAACACCTTGCAAGAGCAATGCGAGGGAGTGTAAACAACATCTCTTAATTGCTAGGGGCCAAAAGGCCCATAGACTCTAAACAACATCTTGACTTCTCTCTAATCATAGGCTTAGTTAACGAATAAGAAACATTCATCAAATTCTCTACCTTAACCAAGTTCACCCTGCCATCTTCGACCATATCTCTAAAAAAATGATAATGTACATCGATATTGCTTGGTCTAGCATGAAATTTTTTTTGAAGTGGACTACGATGGGGGTGTAGTCGAATAGTAGTTTTAACTTTTGACTTTACAATTTTTTTGACCTTGAAACAATGGAAGGTTAATAAACCATGGTTTCATAAACTTTATTAGAAAGATGTCTAAGAGATCAGTTCATGTTCACGCTTCATGTATCAAATTATGGACAAACAATCGCAACACAACTTTAATCACAGATTCTTTAAGGGACGATGACTAGATTTGCACAAATTACTTTGTATACAAACTTAAACAAATTGACATTAACCTTTTGAACAAACTTAAAGCATCAGAGCATTGACCAATTGAATGAGCACACTAACATAAAACAAAATGAGAGACAAAAACATATCACATAACACAAAGATTTCCTGAGTGGAAAAACCCTCTTGGGGTATAAACAACCACTCGCGAACTGATCCTTTTATTCATTTAAAAGAGCACCAACTCTGTTATAATGTGGAGCACCAACTCCAATAACTTTTCTGAAGCACCAACTTCATAAGAGCACCAACTCCTCTATTTTTCAAAGTTTCAAAAGATAATAGATGATTTTCAATTATGCTCACTAAAATGTGTACTAAATGAAACCGTACAAAAATAATTTCACTGAAGTATGAAATCTTTGTAATCAAATCAGAGATATAAATCTTTTAAACACTCTTTTCACTCATTTCAAACACAAATGATATCACTATAATAACAATCTGTTCTGTGCTCATCCATATAAATTCTTTCCAATATTTCCCATTGAAAAATGGCTTAAAGCCATGAATTTATAGAGAAAATAAAATTCAAACCCTTGAGCCAACCTATCAAACTTGAGTTCAAAAAAAACACTTGAGTTAGGGTTTCCATAGTAAAAAAAACAAATTACAGTTACAAAATGAAACCACATTTTTTCAACTGTAATTTCTTTTTCTTTCCTCTTTCGAAATCACAAATTTGGAAAAGTAATTTTTGTTTTAAAACTGAAAACCAATAACTAGAAATGAAGTAATTCTTCATTCATTTTTTTAACCTGAACTTTATTCCTTTTCATTGCAAAACAAAGTAAAAGAAATCTGTTCGAAACTGAATCAAATTTTTCTTTTCCCCTTTTACTTTTCATTTACTAGATTTACCTTCAAAAGATCAAAATAATGCATAGATATTACCTTTTTCATGGTGGATTTAACCTGCAAACAAAATACCTACAGATCTTCATGAAAAACTACCCAAACTTCCGCTTCTAGATTAAGCGAAGACCACCAACTATCTTGCCATCCATCAAAGACAAGCATAACTAAAAACCAGATCAGAATACCACAAGCTTGCTCAACTTGTGACTGAAATATCAACATGGCGGCACTAGGGTTCAAGAAAAAATAAAATTATCACTTGTTTTACCCTAGTCTTCTTTTCATTGAGTACTAAAACATAATCAATAATCAAATTCATTTACCATTGACCAAATGATGAATCAAATGAAAGACAAGTCTTTGCCAACTCACATCCACGTGAGTTATTAAATCTGCCAAGCCATCATGGTGTCGCTGTCAAATAATTTCAATAAGCATTTTTAAGAATCAAACTCTAATGAGTATGTCGACATGCATGGTGAAGACTAAAGTCTTCAAAATAATAACATTCCAATGAAAAACGACAATAAAATGGAGCCCGAGTCTTTTTAATAAGACTTAAAACAATAAAAAGTTTGATACCAATATAATCAATATGAACTATTTATCATATGGTAAGCGCAAGTGTTTTATAATAGAGGATTTTAATAGTCTTTTTAATATATATATATATATATTCATAGCTTCAATATCATATACGATGGTGATCATAGAAATATGCCATGCCAAGTATTGAATATCATATACCAAGATCAACCTGATTAATGAAACCAAGACCGGATTGAAGCAATACCTTTATGAAGTTGATATTCACAATCATAATGTTGTTCTAAACCTTGCAATTAGTAAGATTTATGATTCCATGAATCAAATGATATCTCACTAAAATGAATCTACCAGTATGAGTATGTCACAAATACTTGTAATCATGTTGAATATACATGTGGCTGTCAAACTGAAACAAGATATACCTTCCCACTACAATGTCATCACCTGAACATATCAAGGTGATTGAAGTTGATAAATGCCATGTTTCTTCATTCAATGTTGTCAGTCCAGTATAATCATAAACAATATGAATCAATCATTGCCAACACATGCAATACTAACATGATCAAAACCATGAGATCATTTCCAACACATGCAATGTCATCATACTAACATGATCAAAACCATGAGTAAGGGTTGCACCAAGCTTTTGACATCAAGGACAAAATTGATAACCAAAACTGTAATCAACTGAAAGCCAACAATTTCCCCCTTTGTCCTTGATAGAAAAACTACCATCTATCCCCCTTTTTTCCACAATGAAAAAGAATAACAATAGAACATGGAGGGTATCAAATGAGAAAAACAACTGAAAGCCAAAAAAAGTGCAAAAATCAATCACTATGTCAGCACTGCATAAACAAACAATACAACTACATATATTTTCTTGTTTTCACATGGAGCAAACATAATGGCTTTGCAATCATAATACTGTCTTTGTTATCCTATTTTCAGAATGCCACCTTGAGAATCTTTTGCTAACTTTCTTTGTGGACACTGTTCTGATAAGTAATAATAATAATGTCAAGAATCATCAGCCTTGAGAACAAAGACCTCAAATGATAGGAATACCATTTTCAATAGTAGAATACTTAAATACAAACAACTCATAATGTAATTGTCACCAAGGAAAACCTATAAGATACTACCACTATCAACATATAGCTGGTAGTGATCAAGTCACTGACAAATAGTTGTTACCTTATATCAACATGCTACAAACACACCCATGAATCTTTTGTCGATATCCAAAAACATATTGTAATAACTGTCTCTTGCGAATAAACAACTAAGAAGCCAACCAAAACTGGCTGCAAGTAGAAAAATAGAGCAACAAATGAAAAATATATAAGAGAGCTAAGAATGAAAAGATGTAGAAACAAGCTCCCCCTATAAAGAAGCTTTATACAAAGATATATCAAAAACTGGTGTCATTACTCCTTTCTAAGTACCGCATTTATTGTTCCAGTTAACATTGAACTACAATTCATCAATCCTTTTCTCAAACTGTATTGACAATACACATAGTCACAAATCAAGAGATTCATGAGCAATATATGCATCCATAGTGCTAAACAACATTTGATAAGCATAGAAACTGAATATATAGTCTAGGAAATAATATGAGATACTCAACCATTAAGTTCAAGCAATATCATCTTCATCAAAAATAGCACCATTTTCATACTAGAATATGACTAAACAATGTTTAATGTGTAAACTCACTGTCACCTGAAGCTTTTGATCCATGAGATTTTTGCATGCTCTCACAACATAAATTTTCATCACCAAAAGTACTATTCTCCATAGAAGTGTATCAAAGAAAAAGAAAATAGCACTGTTCTGTGTTCAAACACATTATTAAGTATACAACCCCTTGTTACTTCTATCAGGAAAACATGATTCCAAGCATAGATGCCCTGTATCACAGACTTTTAATACCACTGTTATGAAGTAGAGATTCTGACAGATTTTGAAAAAAATACAAAGAAGAGTCGTTGTCATAAATGTATCATGATTTGTCCAAACAATGGTATTTGTAAAAAAAATGAATTGATTTTACCAATTCTCTCACAAAATAACACGCATTCCTTTATGCAACGAAAATTGCAAACTATTCCAAAACACCAACTAAACTGCAAAGATTTGATTGCAGTTTATACTTTCAGGAATATAAGATAAAACTTGAAAGCATTCCCTACAATCACAATGATTGATTAGTGAAAAGAATAGGAGGAAGATCATAGAGACTCCTCCTCAACTGATCAAGTACTTTCACACTAGTCACTTCATAGATATTTCCCTGTGTCCTTGAACTAGCAATAACTATTTCTCTTGATTTCCTTTTAATCTGACACCCACAATCATCAAAAGGAATACATAAATCTTGATCACATATTTGTGTCACACTTAACATATTATGTTTTAGACCTACTGCATAATAAACATCTGAAAAGAAAATGTTATTACCGAAAACCACTATGCCTTTTTCCATAAGTTGTATGCAATCCTCATTACCAAACCATACTAAACCAAAATCACCAAATTCAAGTTCAGTAAAAATACTTTTGTCCCCTTTCATATGATGAGAACAACCACTATCTAAGATCCATGTATTTTCAACTTTAACATGTAATTCAGTTTGACTAAAACTACCTTCCGATTCTACATTGCTCCTTTTATCCAAACCAACTTAACTTTATTTTGCATAGTTGTCTTAGAAAGACTATTTTTCTTCTTGTAGGAAGCTTGTCGAGATCTACCATATTTAGCTTTTACATTTATATCTAGAAAATCACTTGAATTATTCATATAACCAAGACCTAACTTGTCTTCATAAGAGCTTTGTTTATTCAAAAGATCTGTAAAACTATCAAATTCCTTTCTAAGATTATTAATTTTAGTTTCTAAGATACAACAATTTCCTTCCTTGAATACCAATTGCATACTTGTAATCTTAAGAATCTCAACTTGAAGTTTTAAGTCAATATTTTCCTTTTTAGTGATTAGAATCTTACTTAAGACTAAATTCTTAGTATCTTGCTCAATCTGAATTTTCTGGTATACTAGTAAGTACTTCAAATTTTGAACTTCACTTAGAGCAATTTTTAGTTCATTCTCAAAACCATTCAATTCTTTATTAGAAGCAGAAGTCTCTGCAAGTGTATTTTCTTGTAGTTCCATTTCATTCATTGTGGACATACATACAGTTTCACCTTTTAGATCTACTTTATCATTTTCTAAAATAGACTGATTATCTGGTTCTTTAATTGAAACCTTTTGTGAATCAACTTCAGTCATGAATAAAGTTTCACCTTCATCACCAAGTGAGTCATCTGTCTCAACATCTGAGTCTTCTTTGGTAAAGAGACTCTTTTTCTTTTTGAATTTAAACTTCTTTTTAGGATCAAAAACCTTTTTCTTATACTATTTTTCTGACTTTTCATCCTCATTGGCTTGATCACCGTAAGGGAATTTAGCAGCAAAGTGTCTAGAATTTCCACAAGTAAAACATTTGAATGGAAAATTTCCTTTATATTTCTTTGTCAACTTCCTCACTAGAAGAGCTTCTAAAGAACTAGATAGCTCTGATTCACTGTCTAAATCTTCTTTCTTTTCTACTTTAAAAGTAGTATCTTTAGAGGTTGAAGCAGAGCTTCCTATCCTCATTTCATAGGTTGTTAGTATGCCTTGTAAATTATCCAAGGTAAGTGAATCAAAATGCTTCTTTTCTTCAAGAGTAGAAACTTTAGACTCAAATTCAGGATGCAAATTCCTAATCACTTTTTGAACAACATCAGATTCTGCAATTGTTTCACCTAGACCTCTTCTTGCATTGACAACTTCATGTCTATCCTTAAGAAATAATCAGCAATCTTTTCATCATCCTTCATTCTCATTTCTTGAAATTGACTCTTGAGAGTAAGGATTTTGGATTGCTTAACTTTTTCATTTCCTTGATAAATGTTTTCAAGCTTTTCCCAAATGTCATATGCAGATTTATAATGCATGGCTTTGACAAATACATCTTTTTTCAAACCACATAACAATGCATGTTTAGCTCTTGCATTCATTTCATATTTTCTTTTCTCATCATGATCTGTAGGTCTGGTATCAGGTACAGTATATTTACTACACATTAAGTTATAGACATCAAGATCTAAAGAAATTAGATATGTTTCCATTCTGATTTTCTAGAACACATAATCAGTGCCATCAAATAGAGGAGCTCTTGTAATAGATGAACCTTTAAGTGCACGTGCCATAATGACAAACTTCCAAGACCAGAATCAATCCTAGGTATGAAACCTAATGCAGGACCCTACGCTCTGATACCACTTGTTGGAACTAGATTCACTCTGAGAGGGGGGGTGAATTAGAGTGAACTAGTTTTTAACTTTTGACTTTAAAATTTTTTTACCTTGAAACAATGTGGAAGATTTAACCAAACACATGAACACTTAAACTTTGCAGAAAGATATGCAAGAGAATCAATTCATGTTAAAAGCACCATGTAGTATTGTTCTATCAAATTATGAACAACCTTATTAATGATTTTTGAAATAGAACTTCAACTTTACTCAATGTAGATTTTAACTTGCATTAACGAAAGCTTTTAATGACCAAATTTGCACAAATTACTTTGTATATAGACTTAAACAAATTGCATTAATCTTTTGAACAAACTTAAAGTATTAGAGCATTGACCAACTGAATGAGCACACTAACATGACAAAAATGAGAGACAAAAGCACATCACATAACACAAAGATTTCCTGAGTGGAAAAACCCTCTTGGGGTATAAACAACCACTCACAAACTGATCCTTTTATTCATTTAAAAGAGTACCAACTCTGTTATAATGTGGAGCACCAACTCTATTACAATGTGAAGCACCAACTCCAATAACTTTTCTGAAGCACCAACTTCATAAGAGCACCAACTCCTCTGTTTTTCAAAGTTTCAAAAGATAATAGATGATTTTCAATTATGCTCACTAAAATGTGTACTAAATGAAATAGTACAAAAATAATTTCACTGAAGTATGAAATCTTTGTAATCAAATCAGAGATATAAATCTTTTAAACACTCTTTTCACTCATTTCAAACACAAATGATATCACTATAATAACAATCTGTTCTGTGCTCATCCATATAAATTCTTTCCAATATTTCCCATTGAAAAATGGCTTAAAGCCATGAATTTATAGAGAAAATAAAATTCAAACCCTTGAGCCAACCTATCAAACTTGAGTTCAAAACAAACACTCAAGTTAGAGTTTCCATAGTAAAAAATATAAATTACAGTTACAAAATAAAACCACATTTTTTCAACCATAATTTCTTTTTCTTTCCTCTTTCGAAATCACAAATCTATAAAAGTAATTTTTGTTTTAAAACTGAAAACCAATAACTAGAAATGAAGTAATTCTTCTTTCATTTTTTTATCCTAAACTTTATTCTTTTTCATTGCAAAACAAAGTAAAATAAATTTGTTCAAAACTAAATCAAAGTTTTCTTTTCCCCTTTTACTTTTCATTTACCAAATTTAACTTTGAAAGATCAAAATAATGCATAAATATTACCTTTGTCATGGTGGATTTAACTTGCAAAAAAAATCCCTGAAGATCTTCATGAAAAACTACCCAAACTTCCACTTCCAGCTCAAGCAAAGACCACCAACTATCTTGCCATCCATCAAAGACAAGCATAACTAAAAACCAGATCAGAATACCACAAGCTTTCTCAACCTATGATTGAAATCTCAACATGGCTATGCTAGGGTTTGAGCAAAAATTAAATTAACACTGGTTTTACCATAGTCTTCTTTTCATTGAGTACTAAACATAATCAATAATCAAATCCATTTACCATTGACCAAATGATGAATCAAATGAAAGACAAGTCACTGCCAACTCACATCCATGTGAGTTATTAAATCTGCCAAGCCATCATGGTGTCACTGTTAAATAAACCCAATAAACCTTTTTAAGAATCAAACTATAATGAGTATGTTGACATGCATGGTGAAGACTAAAGTCTTCAAAATAATAACATTCCAATGAAAGCTGACAATAAAACGGAGCCTGAGTCTTTTTATTAAGACTTAAAATAATAAAAAGGCCAATACCAATATAATCAATATGAACTATATATCATATGATAAGCCCGAGCCTTTTATAATAGAGGATTTTAATAGTCTTTTAAAAAAAAATAAAAAATTCCTAGCTTCAATATCGTATACGATGGTGATCACAGAAATATGCCATGCCAAGTATTGAATATCATATACCAAGATCAACTTGATTAATGAAACCAAGACCAAATTGAAGCAATACCTTTATGAAGCTGATATTCACAACTATAATGTTGTTCTAAACCTTGCAATTAGTAAGATTTATGATTCCATGAATCAAATGATATCTCACTGAAATGAATTTGGTAGTATGAGTATGTCACAAATACTTGTAAGCATGTTGAATATACCTGTGGCTGTCAAACTGAAACAAGATATACCTTCCCACTACAATGTCATCACCTGAACATATCAAGGTGATTGAAGCTGATAAATGCCCTGTTTCTTCATTCAACACTATTAGTCTAGTATAATAATGAACAATATGAATCAATCATTGCCAACACATGCAATACTAACATGATCAAAACTATGAGATCATTACCAACACATGCAATGTCATCATACTAACGTGATCAAAACCATGAGTAAGGGTTGAACCAAGCTTTTGACATCAAGGACAAAATTGATAACCAAAATTGTGATCAACTGAAAGCGAACAATGTTGGGTTCTTGGCTAGACATAGCACACTCTGACTATCATAATAAATTGTCATTGCACCTTGTTTTATTCCAATAGCTAAACATTGTCCCTTAAGACAAATGGATTCTTTACAAGCATGAGTAGCTTCCATATACTAAACTTTAGTAGTGGACAAAGCAACTACACCCTGTCTCTTACTCATCCAACTAATTGCACCACCAAATAAAGTAAACACATAAGCATTGATGGATCATTTGCTATCAGCATCAACTTCCCAGTCTGAATCCACATAACCATGAATATCAAGGGAAATCTTCTTTTCAATCAAATTACTATGATAACACAAGGAATACTCTAAGGTATCATGCAAATATCTGAAGACTCTTTCAACTACATCCCAATGAACTCTACCAAGATTAGAAATATATCTAGAAATAATTCCCATTGCTTGGGCAATGTCTAGTCTAGTTAAACCATGGAATACATCAAACTTCCAACTATACTTTGGTAAGGCACTCTACTCATGTCTTCCATCTTTGATGGGGACATTGGACAATCTAAAATAGATAACTTTTTTCCAGCTGAAAAATGAACACACAATGGTCTAAAATCCTACATGTCAAACCTGTGTAAAATTGAATTGACATAATTTGGTCAAGCCATAGCTTTCTGTTCACTCTATCTCTTCTAATTTCCATCCCAATAATATGTCTAGTTGCACCAAGATCTTTCATTTCAAAAGTAGCTACAAGTTGAGATTTCAATTCTAAAATCATACATTTCCCTTTACCAATAAATAACATATCAACATATAATGCAATAAACAAGAAATGATCACCATCAGTTTTATAATAAACATGATGATTTAGTTTAGAATGCTCAAATTCCAAACTCAAAACATATGTATCAAATTTTTGGTACCACATCCTAAGACTTTGTTTTAGGCCATACAAAGATTTCTTCAATTTGCAAACCAATTTACTTTAACCTTTCACCATGTAGTGATTTGTCTATGTCATATAAATATCCTCCTCCAAGTCACCATGAAGGAAAGCGGTTTTCACATCCATATTCTCAACCTCTAAATCATAAACAACAACAATAGAAAGAAAAAATATAATGGATGTCCTTTCTGTAATAGGAGAAAATATCTTGAACCATAGCCAACACCCTCAACTTGAGAGTAACCTTTTGCAACCAACCTTGCTTTGTACTTCTCAATACCTCCATCTGAACCAATCCTTTTCTTTGACACACATTTGTAACCATGTTCATTTTTTCTACCTTTAGAAAATGGTGCAATATCCAATGTATCATTTATTTTGAAATCTTTAATTTATTCATCTATAGAAATCTTCTAGGATTTTGTATCATTGATACATAATTCCTCTTCTACTAATCTTGGTGCATCCATGTTAGTATTCAAAGAAAAAATATATCTCCAATCATTAGGCGAATACCTTTAGGTGGTTTTTCATGCCTTGTAGACCTATGAACAAGTTGAGTTGGAGGTTCTTCCTCATCTTTTGAATATTTTGAGCTAGATGACCTCTCCTTAGCTTCTTGTTTATCCATAGGCCTTGATTCAACTTTCTAAAGTGTAGAAGGAAATTGAAACACATCTTGTTTACTTTGTTTTTTCTGCAATGTAATAGAAGAAGGCTCAATTTCTCTAAAAATAACACTTCTACTATATATTACCTTATGTGCAACAAGATCCCAAAGCTTGTATCCTTTGACACCATAACCATATCCGATGAAGATACATTTCATATCCATGTTCTCCAACTTTGCTTGCTTCTCCTTTGGCACATGTACATATTCCTTACAACAAAAAACTATAAGATGTATTAATGAAGTCTTATGACTAGACTATGCCTCTATAGGAATCTTATCAACAAGAGTTGATGTAGGAGACTTATTAATTAGGTAACAAGTAGTGACAACAACTTCATCCTAAAACCTTTGTTCTAGACCAAAACCACTCAACATACTCCAAGCCTTCTCAATCAGTATCCTATTCATTATTTCTAGAATTCCATTATGTTGTGGAGAATACAAAGTTGTCTTTTTATCTAAGAATACCACAATGTTTATAGAATCTATCAAAATAATTAGAGAAAAAATCACCACCATTATCAATCCTCAAACATTTTATTTTCTTTCCAATCTAAAACTCAACCATTACTTTAAATTCTTTAAATCGACTAAACACTTTAGATTTACTCTTTAGAAAGTATACCCATGTCCTTCTACTATGATCATCAATAAATGAAACATAATATGTGGATTTTCTAATGGAAGGAACATCTACAAAATCAAACACATTAGAATGAATAAGATCCAATACACCACAAGATCTATGAAAACTCAAGTAAAAATGAGAGTTAGGAAACTTGATGTAAAGATTTGAATAAGTTATCTATATTATTTCAAAAATATGTAAGAATAGAATCTATAGAAAATTAAATATAATTTCTAAACTACTAGGTTTATTTAAAAAATAAATCTATTTGGTGAAAATTTGAAATTTCAATGCAGTAGTAATTAAATTTCAGGGAAAAAATAAGTAGGTATCTATCTAACCATCGTAACCACAATAAAATGATAATATTTTTTATAAGATTTTATATATAATTAGAGGACTCATGTCTCGATGTGATGCATATTTTTTTGTAATTTTTTTCCAAGTAAATAATTAATTATTATTTTTTTATTACAACTTTTTAAAAATATAAAAACTCGTATGTCTGACCACCTTAACTTGGTCAAAACTTCATGAAATTCAATTTTTCTTTTTTTAATCTTATAGTATGTGAAGCATAGAATGTGACACATATTTTGGATTCAAAAAATGTGATACCGTTTGAAAGCTATAGATGTTTTTCAATCAGCCTATCAATCAAGACATTAGTCATAATTCAAGTAGAAAATGAATAATAATTATTTATTAAATTCAAAGTAAAGCATACTTTATATTGGTGGAAATTTGAGAATCTCCTTTAAAAACCCTTTTCATTTCATCAATTTCAGGTAAGAAATAAGTCGTCAGCCACATACCCATCATATTGCCACTTTTTGGCCAATCATGATCCTGCACATACCCTAGTTTTATTTTCCATAAATGTAATGATCATAGAAATAAAATTCAAGATTACAATCAGACAACCCTTTAATAAGTTTTTTATTTTTCAAGGTCCTTAGACCCTTTTCTCCAATGTAGCCAAGTCACTGGTGTTATAACATACTTTTATCTACATGTAACTTTGATTTAGAAGAAAGAGCACCCTTGGGTACCCAAAATCCATGACCATCTACTAAAGATGAAACCCTCACCTCTTTCGTAGAATTGATTTTCATAGAAGTACTCTTGCATTCAATAGTGTATGCATCAATCTTATACAATGTGTCCTATCTAACACCTCTAGCAATCACCATAGCACCTCTAACCATCTAGCGTCCTATATCAAAAATACTACTTCCACACTTGCATCTATTAGTTTTCTCATACATAATGTAAAATTATGCTAATCTAAGGATATGCAACACACCATTAATCCTTTCTATTCTACCATCAAGAAACTTGATTCTAAATTTACCATGGCCAACAATATTTAAACAAGAATCATCACCCAAGTACACCTTACCTGCATCAAATTCTTCATATTCAAAAATATAATCTCTATTAGAAGTCACATGGAAAGATGCACCCGAGTCAATTAACCATGCATCATTACCCACATGAGTTTCCAAAGTTGTAATGAATGCATCACCATCTTCCTTCTTGGAATTAGAATTAGAATTAGAATCAAATCTATTCTTTTTCTTCTTATTTTATTCTTTATAGCTCTTACGAATATGTCCAGGCTTACTGTAGTTCCAAAAAATAACTTTGGACTTTCCAAGAGATTTGTATCTCCCCTTGGACTTGGATTTTTCATGCTTCTTATTCTTTTTTCCTTTTTCCTTAGGTCTTTCATGAACATTTAGGGCCTCCTTAGCACTGATGGATACCTTCCTCCTCATATCTTTAAAAAGCAAAGAACCTAGACCTCATCTTCACTCTTCAAGATAAAACAAATTCTCCCAATAGCCATAACAAGAGAATCTCATAAATCAAGCAAAGACCAAAGCAAGATATAACAATTCTCCTCGTCTATTTTGACACCAACTGATGTTAATTAAGCCACCAACACATTGAATGCTTCTGAGTGATTTGTAATTCATCCAACCTCTTCCATTCTCAATGAATATAATTTCTTCCTCAAGAATATCTTTTTCTCTAAAGATTTGGCTTGATACATCTCACCAAGATTCTTCCATAGTTTAAGTGCAAAGTTCTCTTCATAGACATTGATTAAAATAGTCTTCCAAGTACAATCTAATTAGACCCTTGGTTTTACAGTTCATAACATCATATTGGGTAGCCAAAGTAGGATCTACAAGCCTTGAAACATTCTCATCATAAGCATACCATAGATCTCGATCTATTAACATATCCTCCATCTTCAGATTCCAAATTTAAAAATTATTTCCAAAAAACCTATCCACCTCTATTCTCCTAATGAACTTACCATCTATAAATTCCAACAATAAGATCACAAAGTATCTTGTACACAAGCTCCCATTCAAAATTGGATTATTTCAAAAACCCCAACAACCCACAATTGAAATCAAAGGTGATCAAAATTTGATACCACTTGTAAGGAAGCTAAGGTAGTGGAACAACTTCCTACACTAATCTTGAGACAAGGATAATGCAACACTTTGTAGATATTTTCAACAGTTATAAAAACTTAAACATAAATAAACATAAATTTCATGCATACCACAATATAGTTATTTACATGGGGAAAACCCTTTCAAGAGAAAACCCCCACACTCCAAAATCTGCCCAATATATTATTCATAAATCACGAAGATTACAATATACTTGCAGAGCAAGATTCTCTTAGGAGTATCATCAACCAAAGATCCAAAGTTAATGCAACTACTCTCGGACTCTCAAAATACATCACAATAATAGATGTAATACAATACCCTCATAAAATAGGGTTTCCTTCTAGGGAAATTCAAGCCAACAAAATATCTACCATCAGATATGAGACCTAATGATGAATGGTCTAGATTTATAGTAATAAAATATACATAAGATTTTGGCTTGGTGTGTGGCTCCTAGACCCCTCATAGGGGGGTAACCCCTGCACACACCCCCCTCCCATGCATGCACGCGCTTACCTATCAATAGCAAACATTATGTAATTGGAAGCTTGAGACACATTTTCCCAACATATAAATTTTTGGAAGCTTTTAAGAAATTTTCACCAAAGAAACAAAATATCCTATGATATTTTCACATATAATATTTTGGTTGAAAAATAAATAAACTTCTTCATCAACCTCTTTGTAGGATAAGTACAACCAAGGGTTGTAATTTCTACAATGGGGTGATACCACAATACTGGTTTACAATTTCTGAGAGATTCTATTTTTTGCTAAAATCACATATTTTTAGAAAATATAATGATTTACACCTTGAAAATTTCCATTTAAATGATTCCAATTGAAGAGGGTTTGATCGAACCACCTTAGATCAAACCCCCTTGGATACAACCCCGCTAGTGTTAAACCATACCTATAATGGAGTCTCCTTTACACCTATCAAAATGTTGATAAAAAACCACTTTTGATTTACCTTTTGGGGGATCAAATGAATTCATTTAAAATTTATTTTTTGTAATTATGTAGTCCTTATTATAAGATTCCAAAAAAGTATAATTTTAAATATATTTAAAATTTTATTATTATACTTATTTTTATTTCTTGTGAATGTAGGTTTTTCACTAAAAATCAAGCTCTATGTTTTGCCCATGTAGAAAAATATCAGATTATCAAATTTTTTTTTGAAAAATATCAATGCGCTAGATATTGAAGTCCTTGATCCAACAAAAAAAAAAAATTTTGATACATACAAAAAAAATTATGTTGTATGTACAGTCTGCCTATGTCTGAATTGTAATTGGTTTGACTTCGAAACTTGATTAAGGGAAAAAAATATTCAATAAAACACTATGAAACCAAATGACAGCACTAGATATTGTAGTTACAAATCTAAATTCGAAAAAAAATGAATTTTATCCTTCATGAAAAAAAAGTTAAGTTGTATACAGTGAGCATCACTCCTTACAAATGGTGTTTACTGAAAAAAACTAGTTTTCGAAGGAGATGGAAAAAAAAGTGCAAAAATGATTCCAAAAATTTTGAAAAAAATATATTTAGAATCTACAGACAAAATGTCACAAATCACTAGTATGCATCATCTTCAAATTCCTCACCGTTTAGCTGCTATAAGTGCCTAAAAGTGAAGATTTAGTTAGAAAAAATCAGTTCAGTGTCTAGTTTGGCCAAAAATTGTAAACCAATATTGTGGGATCACCCAATGAGAAATCAAGTGGTATGGAAACAAGAGACAAGAGAGTACCAAAAGGAAAAGCAAACCAATAAATTTTTAATGAAACATTAGTAGAAAACCACAAAAATTTATAGATAATTTTATAAGGATGCTAAAATATCCAACTATGGCTAAAAATGTATGAGGATAGATCATTGATGTTATTCCTAACATGTCAAAAAAATTGCATCTTGTGATGGAAGTTAAAAAACCCTAACTATACAAATCCAAAAGAGAGAACCAATATATCCTAGGAATATTAT
Source organism: Sequoia sempervirens (assembly GCA_007258455.2). Taxonomy (NCBI): domain Eukaryota; kingdom Viridiplantae; phylum Streptophyta; class Pinopsida; order Cupressales; family Cupressaceae; genus Sequoia; species Sequoia sempervirens. The sequence continues at coordinate 5,346,296 of VDFB02252616.1, read as the reverse complement.
GTGGCATTTTATGAAAGACAATTAAATTAGATAAATTCTCAATTAATATAGATATTTAAGTGGATTGAAATGAAATGTAGTTTGTCCTTAATTCTCCAATTAGTCACCACATTGAAAGTTAATGATGCACAATTTGATTGGAATTTTGAAAAATGGAAGAAAAAGATAGAAATTTCAAGGGATACATTATTAGTTCTCAAGAGATCAACCAAGAAGCATAGTTAACTTATGGTTTCAACTAATTATTTGAAGATTAATGCACTAGAGGAGATGCAAACAATGTATAGTAGTAGGAAAAAAGAGAAGCAGGTTGACCTACTTAACCAAAAGTCCCAAAGAGTAGTGAGGTATGAATATTCACCTCTTTATTAGAAACACATTATACCTTTTCTAGTCACCCACCACCTTCCATATACCCTCATCATCCTTAAATTAATAAGATTATGAAATAAATTAATTGCAATTTTATTAAATATTAATGTATGCATACTTTTTTTTCTATGTTAATGATTATTAATTTTGATGGTCGTGGATAAAAAGATGTGGTTTTGTAAAAACATGGCATAGTCAAGAAAAAGAGTATTTTTGGAGTGTCACATATATAGAGGTCCAAAATTCTCAAAGCATCTCCAAAACTATCATAGACTAGGTATTCGCAAGAGAAATTCTAGAGATAAACATCCCCTAATTTTCCTAAATTTGTGAACTACCATAAGACTACTAGTGCTTCAAAAATGAAGTAGAATAAAAGTCTCATATTTTATTATAGTTCTCTTAGGTAGTTAAATTAATTTCATTTAATTCAACTTAAAATTTTATTTATAATTGTATTTAATAAAATTGTAATGACATTAGTGCATGTCTCCATGATGCCATAATCTAGGGATTATTTTTCTTTGAATTAAATTCTATAATTTTAAGTATATTATATGCTTTCATATATTAGAACCTTTGAGTTCTTTCTAGTTAGCATGTCTTTTTAGCATAAGCTTTCCCTATTTTGATTAAATTTAACATGAATTAGGAAATATAAAATACTTCCACAAACAACATTGGATACCACCTTGGTCAATATGATAATTAATTAATTAAATTGTGAGACCTGATGATAATTCATCATAAGGAATTAACAAGTCCACCTACAACACTCACATAGAGAATGTGGTTAACTCCTTTATCACATAGTGTCAAGGAAGTGTATACATTGATATTTAAAATGCTTCACACTATAAAACGTGTATCATTACCAATATCTAAAAAAATCCCAATTCCTCTACACCAATGAAGAAAGAGATTCAGGAGCTACCAAACTATTGCAAAAAAATAATGATGTGCAAGCAATAGCACTTTACTTCTGTAACATTCCACCTCTTAATACTCAAGTAAACTCAAGAATTTACTAGAAGGTAAATAAACTTAGTAAACATGAGAGAGAATTTTTTTTTTTTTTTAAAATCATTTGCAAAAGCACAGGAATAAAGTACAACAGTACAACTTTTCTAGATAAATTCAAACTTGAATTCACATGTAATCATAACTAGAATCAAGATAATTCCTTACAATATTCATTTATTCACATAAGATACACTTAGCATAAAGATTAGTTTTACCTCATAGGTTTTGACTATCGTAGCCAGAACATGGAGTTCACTGCATCTGGAATGTTGATCTCTATCTTCGCAAGCCTTAGAGAGTCTACTGCTACAGAGGGAGAGCATCATCCAAGTGCTTTTCCTCCAACCATGGACCCAAGTGGTCCCCCGCACACTTCCTAATTGGAAGTGACCCGGCCCTTCTCGAAGAGTATAGATATAAGGAACTGTCAAGTTTCTCCATCTGAGTCCTAGGGACGTGTCCTCCAGAACTCAATCGACCATACAACTCTAGATTCCTTCTAGCTAAGTATGATCATTCTGATTGGTCATGCCATCTAGACACTTACCTCTGACTTGACTTGGAACTGTCTCATCCTATAGATTACTTGCTTAATTTGGTACTCTAGACTCCAACTAGTCTGTATAGAAAATCCATTCTAGCCATACTGACTTAGAACTAATCCTTAATCTAGGATATTCAATCAATGTAAAGTCTAAAGGATTTTGACCTTTTAAAAAGTCTCTTATTACGTCCTTGCAATATATAGGGTTTATGACCTCCTATCATTTTCTCTCAAGATTCAATACCTAAATATCTTTGATGCATTACTTCAAGTTTTGACATTTTCATAGAATATATTAATGTCTTATAAACACTTCTTGTCTTGTTCTATAGTTTCCTCGACCTTTCATTATCAATCAACATAGATAAATGCACAGTGTCCTATCTGACATAGGAGTTATAGATTTCCTATATCCTCATTTTAATACTAGGGTTTAGCTTCTCTAAGCCAATACATGGAAATATCCAACATCCTTGCTTTTCCAAAGGTAATAAAATAAGTGTAACAAAATCATAGAAACAAAACACTTTTAGTCTTTCCTAGACCACTAGGCATTGTTTGAGTTCACATTGTACATTCATGATTAAACACAATATTCAAGGTATTCCCTCACCAATGTAATGCCTAAAAGAATACTTTCATTCCATATCAATAGTCTTGATCCAAGTCAATCTTCCAACATAAGTTAGGTTTTAATATCTTATAAGCATATAAATACCTAGGACATTTAGTTCCACCAATAAACTAGGTAGGAACTTAGTGCCACCAATAGGACAATACAACTTTTCTCTTATCTATTTTCTCCTTATCCAACAAGGAGTCATCATATCCTTCAATTACACAAGATGCGTCTCAATTCACATAGTAACTATCATTAACAGATAAACTCTACTATAGGGAGTTAGGGACTCCACGTCACCTTAGTCCACTTTCTAATCATATCATAAGTCAAACCATATTCACCACCCTAAGTCTATCCATGGTTCTCAACTCCAATTTAAACTATTCCATAGGGTAAAATCATATTTGTGACACTATAGGCATACCTTGCCTTAACTAAAAAGAATGGTTAAAAAAAAAAGTTGTTAGTTCAAATTACCCATATGAGCTTTTGCTAATAAACACTATCCCCATTAAGTTCACTCATAAGTAAAACCAAAACTTTAAATCTTGTAATATTAACCATATTAGTCTTGGTTATATAAAGCAACAACCTCTAATAACAATGATTTGGCTAACATGCAAGCTTCATATGTTAAAACTATGATCATTGATGATCACACCACCTCCTTTGTTGAGGGTAGACAAGTACAGTCATAATTATTTAATAAACCCTTCTTTAACCACAATCGGGTTTTCATGCAAGTTGAGTCTAGATTTGTTTGAGTGTTGAAAGCATATTTATGTTTAAGGCAATATCATCCATCACCACAGTCATGATGGCGATATTGGTTATATGCATGTTGAATCACTAATAGGTACAATACCTCAGTTTGGCAATTTCATACCCTGAACTCCTTAGGCTCGACTCCTTACTCGAGACTTGGCTCTGTTTTATTCTATCAACATCATTATTCGATGTGTATATGTTGTAGTAGTTATAAGTGCTTGGCCATATTGACCTCGAGCCACAGTTATGGTATGGGTTATAATGCACTGAGCTCGTCGGCCTTGTGACCTTGAGCTACAAACATAACATGATAAACCTTGCAATATAGCCTGATTTTCACATCTGTGAGCTTTAGTATAGGAAGGGATACAAGTATTGAAGCTCAGTCTCCATGGCCTCAGGAAAGTCATGGAAAGGAACATAATATAGTATAGCTCAGCCATCAATCTCGAGCTTAGACATAGTGAAGAATGGAGAGGAATACAGCTCGGTCGTAAGGCCTTAAGCCTCTGAAATGAAAAGAAAAGATTTAAATATTATTCAAGCTCGACCGAATTTCTCAAGTCATTACCACAAAGAATATATCAGAGATGAGGACACCACAGTAAAAACATCAACCCCATAAGATATGCATGTTGTGGAAACTCAATATAAAAGAAAACTCATAATTGAAAAATGCATGCAAGGGTGGCATTCTTTACTCTACCTGAGCACAATCCCTCAAATGCGAAGGTATTTCTCCAGTTTGGACTACTCTTAATGTCTTTCCTATGCAAAGCTAACCAAAATCCTCTTTATCCCATATGCTGGACAAGAAGCGCGCTTCCTCCATACACTGGCTAAGAGACCTGTTTATTCCCATTCACATAGTTCCATAAAGGAACGGTTACCGTCCAAAAATCTATCGCCTCCTCCCACCGTAACTGCCTAGAGTTCCAGGGTGCTCTTTTAGACTCCTTCGAATACTCCCTTATCTCTCCCAACACAAAACGGTTACAATAACTAAATAATTCTGAGAGAAAAATGTGGAACACGGTATCACATTCCATTAATATCCGTGCTAGCTTGAAAAATATGCCCGCAACCACTTATGCATACAATAGTATTTTAACATTATACAATTTTGTCACCAAAACATTATTTATGTGACATACAAAAGAACCCATTGTTATATTAGCAAAGATACATATTTATATTTATAATATATCGACATATCTATGCACCTAACTCCACCTTATACATTCATGGCTCTTATAATCCTATGAGGATATTAAATATGGTACAAAGGACATAGCGACGCCAAGAAAAGCTTGTCATGACCCAAGGGATGTGCAAATTGTTTAAATATTAAAAAGTATGTGGTTGGAAGTATCTTAGTCTGATCTAATATGGATTAAAGAATTGAACAATATCTACCACACATGACTCACGAGATTCTCTTTACTAAGAGTTGAGTCTCATTGGTTAGCTCTTGGCTTATCTAGCCATTAAAGATTTTAATCATATATTTTAACATAATGACCTTTAAAGAAACTAAAAGTTTCATGGGCAAGAGTTGACGACATAGTTCGTTATGTTGTCCAATCAACGTACTCGCCAAAACCAAATGAACTAGATTTAAATGATATTGACAACTTGTCGAGTCGAGAAGTAAACTTAGACCAAGGGGGTTGAGTATCACTTACCCGACAAAACTAGGCTTACCATTTTGAATCAACACTAGACCTAAGATGGCGACAACTTGTTATTCCTTGTATCTATATCCTTCTCTCCAATGATGCTCTCCCTCCCTTTCTTGGAGGGTGGAAACCTGATTCCTGAATGCAACATACAACACCAACTTGGGTTAATGTATCATTAATTGTTTCATAATCCTTATGAAATCATCACATCTTGACAACTTTTAGACACATGTCGATTTTAGTCAAATAAACCTAACACATGAAAACATTGATTTTTCCTAACATCAAATCATCGAGTCATGCATAAGAATCTACTATTTACTTCAAAAGTAAAAAGTAAAACATAGTTAAAGTTAGGGATGTAACAACTTCATATTAACCTCAACTCTATAGACATAAAAACCATTAGGAATGAGACAATATAATAATGAGGAGATAAATTACAAATTTAATCATTTCCTTGTACCAACACTAACATGTGTGAATTTATCTACAGTTACAAGATCTACTCTAACATTCCCAAATGAAAGGATACCAACATCTAACCATTAAAATCAAAGTGAAAATATAGTAGCAACATATGTAAACTTCTCATACCAAAGGTAGATTATACAAACCAATTATTCCCACAACAAATGGAATAGCCCAATTCTATAAATCATTTATTATGCATATCCAAAAAATCCCTTAAAACTATTACCATAGCTCAATACTATAGCACAAGGAGAACATAAAAAATCCTTTAAACTTTGTGCCTACTTCTCAAAAAGCCTATAAAAATAGAAAATCTTGAGACGAATACACATGAGATGATAACATACAAATAAAGAATGCATCTGCTAATCAAGTAGGAAACACCTCTTAGATCATTCACCTATCGATTAGACTGAGTGGAACACAATATTATTATTTTTATGCAACACCAAGAAATAATTTATATTATAATAAAAGTTAACTTTCACATTAGGTCCATAATGGACTGATGTCTATATATAGGTATAGGATCGTTAGTCTTTTTTTTATACCTCATAATGAGTAATATTGTATCTCTAAGCATGCTAGGTATGCAACCTCACCCAATTCTCTCTATTATCTATGAGAATCAAATCAATCAATCCATTTCGACTTCAAATAAAATTTACACAACCATGAAGCTCCAATCAAATTATCAATACTCAAAACCAAAGAGAACTACATCCTATTATGCCCTACATAAACACCCCAACTTTTTTCTTGGAAAAGTCGGAGACCCCCTCTGCTTTCCTCCCATTTCTTTGTTTTGGTCTATCATGTTCACACTTTGTCGTTCTCATGTTTGTCTTTTCTTGTGCCTTGTTTTGTTTTTGCTTTGTCAGATTCAGGTTTTAGACTGGAACTGACAGTTTGGGCCCTCAACAGGTTCAAGTTCTAGTTTCTATTGTGAATCTAATCCCCTTATTTCTCCCTTGTTTTGTTTTTCTTTGTCGTATTCAAGTTTTTGAAAGGAACTTGAACTTTACACCTTGCGAGGGTTCATTTTCCGTGTTACATCTCGATTTTGATCTTTGCTTGATTTCTTGTCTTTTTTCTTTTTGGAATCAGATTTTGGAATGACTTTAGAACTTTGCACTTTTAGAAGGTTCATGTTCTTAGCTCCTACCCGATTCTGATCTCCACCTGTTTGTTGTTCCTTTTGGTTTGAATTAGGTTTTGGAATGGAACCTGAACCTTGCCCCTTCGGAAGGTTCATGTTCTAGTTTTCGTCCCAACTCCATTTTCCATGTTCTTGTTTCTTTTGGCTTGGTTTTGGAATCCGGTTTTGGAATGGAACCTAAACCTCACTCCTAAGTGAGGTTCATGTTCCTGATTCTAACCCAATCTTGATTTCCGCTCTACCTTTAGGGTTTGCTTTGGATCATGTTCTGTGTCCAATCCTGATCCTGATCCTTGCCTTGCTTTGTTGTCTTTTTTCCTTGTCACGTCTCCATTTCGGTTGTCATTTGTTTCTTTTGGTGTTCTCCATTTCTTCGTCTTTGATTTCTGGGTTGTCGCATCGTTTGTTCTTCATTTTCATCCTTCGTGGTTTGGTTTAAGTTTCTTTTGTTGTCATCTTTCATTTGTTCATTATGTCTTTTTGCTTTTTGCGTCATTTCTTTGACTATCAGCTTTCATTTTGTGGTACGGGCTTAAATTTTTCAAAACACAAAAGAATCAAAAATACAAAAATACAAAAAAATCAAAATATTAAAAAATACAAACAAAAAATCAAAATATTAAAATATACAAAACATTGAAAAAATGTTAAAAAACACAAAACACAAAAAATCAAAAGTGAAGTCGAAGTACAAAGAGAAGAAAAGAAAGAAATAAATGAATTTTACAATCTAAAAATTTTAAAATTTGTGAAAAAAAAGAACCAAAATAAATATTAAAATCTTCATTGTAAAAGATTTAAATAAAAAATCTTCTCCAATTTAAATTAAAATTTAGAAAATAAAAAAATTGAAAAATAAAAGAAGTCTTTCAGACCAAATCAGAGGAACATTGACATATTTAAATGTTTGACAATCTTCAAATCGAACCCGCCTGCTGAAAAAGTTAAAAAAATGAAAATGGGATTATAGAAGTATTCTTTTCGGACTTTGGAATCGGAAGAATTTTTGCCAGCTAAGTAAAGTGTTCGTGTTTTCAATGCAGATCTAAAACCCGCCTCCGCACAAAAAGTAGAGAAAAATGCAAATAATGAATAGGCCTTTCATTCGGGCTTAGAAGAGAACTTAGCCCTCATTTAAAATATCGCATGGTGCACATCTGAATCGATCCCGCGCTTTAATGAACCTTTAGGAATTCGGGTTCGGGAACAACCTGATACCTAAAATTTAATGTCCATGCGCTGGGTTCATTCTAGAAACCTACCTCCGCCTCACGCTGGAGGCAATTTCCATCGAATTTTAATTCCCACCGCCACCAATTTTAAAAGTCATGCATAAAGTGGTTTGTTAGAATCCATGAAACATCTTAGCAAAATGTGGCAGGAAAGACACGACATACGAAATGTCTCACAGCGTGCCTCAAATAAATCTCGTCAAGAATGAAATGATTTGCAAATTTACTCAAAGGATTTGTGAAGACATGCGCGCAAAGAGTGGAAGCAGAGAAAAGGCAAACAGGTTGTTCTGGATACTTCACAAGAGATGCGGCCTCATAGAGGATTCGTTGATTGCAAAATTGCTCAAAACAGTTTGTAGAAAAGTGGCTTTGAAACATTAAGGAGATGTAGAATACATTCAATGAAATGGAATTTCATAATAAAAATGTAGGCGCAAATTGAGTTCTTCTTGGGTTGTGGATAATTTTCCAATAAATTATCAAGACCAAGAATAAAACTACCACTTGTGGCTCTTTTTCTGACATCTCCCCTTAAAGGTAGGCATGGAAGAACTTTGTGACAACCATTTGGGAATTTGAAGGAGAAGTGGGATAGCTAGAGGGTGAAGTTATAATAGGAATTACCTCTTGTATGGGTCTTTTGTGAGCAGGGATGAAGGACTTTGAGGTGAAGAAGGTGGAGGTGAAAGGATTAAAGGATTAGAAGTAGTTGGTTATTGACCAACATTATAGGAACAGAGTGAGTTGATACCTTGTGTGGTTGAATTCATTTTTCCTTTTGATGTCTAAATTTTTATTTGGCTCCAAATCACCATCTTTATTATTTCATATATATATATATATATATATATATATATATATATATATATATATATATATATATATATATATATATATATATCTCTCTCTAGTCTTCCTTTTCTCCTCCCCTTACTACACTTTTCTTTGATCTTGTGTAGTAAATTGTTGTCAACGCTTGAGATGAAGAACTTTCTCTTGGTTTATCAACGTGTTCACTCATTCTTAAAGTATAATGTTAGTAGGTGACGGTATGGAAGTACACTCAACAATCTTCTTATCAAGCCACTCCTTTGTCTTTTAAAATACAAAGAGTGATCTCTCATGAATTTCCTTAACTGTTTATTTGTCCAATTGATAAAAGGAAATGGTTTTACCTATATAGTGGAGCTGAATATGTGATCAATCAATTATGTACATTATTATTTTACACCTTCTATTTCCTAGACTAGGCTAAAGGATTTAACCCATTCCTAAGTTAAATTCATCCAATATATTATCCTCACTTTGAATTCATAATTGCAATCTTTCCTAGGATTATTCTAGTTGAGAATTGTAACAATAAATTGATTGAATGATTAAGTTATCTCCAACATAAATCTTATTTTCAAAGGGTAACCTTTTCTAGTAGAAGTGAATAGTTAGTTTGACTAAATACCTCTTGATGTTCTATATGTGATTGTAGAGGTTATGTGCATATAGTATCTTAGATCAATGGGAAAAGGATGCATGCCTTTTTCCTCTCTACATATTATTTTGATAGCCTTTATTTTCCTATAAAATTATATGAATAGAATTTTATCACTCACAAAATGGAGGAGTTTATAATGGGATTCCTCACATCCTCCAAGTTTGATATAAGTGAATTCAAGTTTGATATAAGTGAATTTAGTGAATTTAGGATATTACTTCCTATAGAATTATATGAATAGAATTTTATCACTCACAAAATGGGGGATTTTATAAGGGGATTCCTCACATCCTCTAAGTTTGATATAAGTGAATTTAGGATATTAGATAAAATATATTCCATACTTTATACTGAGAGAATCTACCTCGAGTGATATCCTTATCCCAATGTTCCCACTTATCTCTCTCACTATCATCATGGTGAAAGCATCATTTACACTTCTAAAATTCTTGTTAATAATTTATAATTATAATTTTCAATAATAATGGTAGATTTGAACTATGACACAATATTCCCCAACAATTTGTATCCCAAGGCATGATTTTAGGCTTGTAATTACACATGATAGATATGAAGACATTTAGAAATTTTAATTAATCTCAAATTTCATCAAGTCATCATGAAAATTGTCTCTTATAATACTTTCCTAATCAATGTGTTTCTTTCCATGATAAATAAGCACATCTAATAGTTCCAAATATTTTTTTTCTTCATGTCAGATTACTTTGTTGAACAAGTTATTCATATTTAATATATCATCATTGAAGTGAGACCTATATAGACCTCTAGGTAGTTGGAATTTAACTTTCTTGAGCACTTTCAACCAATATTGTGCTAATTTTTTTAGGGTTGAATATTTCTTCTCTTGATAGAACCTATCACCAATTCCTTTATTCATCTTAGCATATTCTTTTTTTTTGGTAATATAAAAGTGGTGTTGAGAGATGGTTTATTGAAACAAGAAATTTAAGGTAGTCATCAACTATCCTTATCTCTTGAGTGTTATGATTGTAATTTTTTACACATGATAACACAAGCTTTGTGCATTGTACAAAATGATAAGCTCATGGGATGAGATAGTCCACTATCATTGGTGCTCTAGGTCATAGGAGATTTAAATTTCCCTCTCGCATTCTACCACAAAATTCATCCAAAGTCATGTGCAGGCTAGATTGGTATATCTAACCTTAGGAAGACTAGTCTCTAATATAAACATATACTCATAATCTCAATATTCATATTTTATTTTACAAGAATTTGAAAGCATGAAGATTGAACTAGCTAAGTCATGTGCAGGCTAGATTGGTATATCTAACCTTAGGAAGACTAGTCTCTAATATAAACATATACTCATAACCTTGATATTCATATTTTATTTTAGAAGAATTTGAAAGACTGGTCTCTAATATAAACATATACTCATAACCTTGATATTCATATTTTATTTTAGAAGAATTTGAAAGCATGAATATTGAACTAGCTAGGAGTTCAAGATGATTAGGATAGATTAAATCAAAGGGAAGATTTAGTTTATATAAAAAATAACTTAAATTTTGGGTTATTAATGATATATGAGGAATAAAGGTCACCTTATTATAAAATCACAACAATTGTTAGGAAAATAGCTATAAATGTAAGGGATTGAAGTAAAAATAGAAATTTTAGAGTTGTAGATTCCGTGGGAGATTCTCTAAATATCCATTAAGATTTATGTTTCAAAAATAAATTGAGAGGAACTTTATAACTTTCATATATTTTAGGTCGTCAAAGAGATTTTAAAAGTTCTCAGAAATTGTATTGGTTTTTGATGTGGTTGTGATTAACTGTTATTATGTTGATCATTAAATAACTATACCTAACAAATATCTTTATGTTAAATCCATTGATTGATCATGTAAGTTTTCTATCACTGATGAATTTTAGTTATAAACCATGAATAAAAACCATGTCAACTTCTAGCAAGGTTGACAAAACCTTATTAGAATTTGATGTACCTTTTAGAACTTTTTATTATTGACTTCTTGATGACCCTTCAACTCCAATTTGTAAAAAACTTGTTGACTTTTGACAAACTATTGAAAGGTGGGTTAGTTTTCCAAAATTATAACAATTTCAATGACTTAAAGGATTTCCAAGGTTTTGTGCACTTGATGGAGCTTTATCAACTCCTAACAAGTGAAAAATTTGTTAACTTTTGACACAATTGTTGAAATGACTTAGTTTGTCAAAATTATCACAATTTCAATGACTTAGTCTTTTTTCTTAATTTCTAAGTCTTTTTTCTTAATTTCTCTTTTGATCTAAGACTTAGGAAGGTTATGAAAACTATGTTTGACTCTTATCACAATTTCAATGACTTAGTATTTTTTCTTAATTTCTCTTTTGATGTAAGACTTAGGGAAAAACTTTTGTTAACTTTTGACACAATTGTTGAAATGACTTAGTTTATCAAAATTATCACAATTTCAATGATGGAGCTTTATCAACTCCTAACAAGGTTAGTGAAAAACTTGTTAACTTTTGACACAATTGTTGAAATGACTTAGTTTGTCAAAATATAATTTCTAAGTCTTTTTTCTTAATTTCTCTTTTGATCTAAGACTTAGGGAGGTTATGAAAACTATGTTTGACTCTTATCACAATTTCAATGACTTAGTCTGTTTTCTTAATTTCTCTTTTGATCTAAGACTTAGGGAAAAACTTGTTAACTTTTGACACAATTGTTGAAATGACTTAGTTTGTCAAAATTATCACAATTTCAATGACTTAGTCTTTTTTCTTAATTTCTAAGTCTTTTTTTCTTAATTTCTCTTTTGATCTAAGAATTAGGGAGGTTTCAATGACTTAGTATTTTTTCTTAATTTCTCTTTTGATCTAAGACTTAGGGAAAAACTTGTTAACTTTTGACGCAATTGTTGAAATGACTTAGTTTGTCAAAATTATCACAATTTCAATGACTTAGTCTTTTTTCTTAATTTCTAAGTCTTATTTTCTTAATTTCTCTTTTGATCTAAGACTTAGGGAGGTTATGAAAACTATGTTTGACTCTTATCACAATTTCAATTATTTAGTCTTTTTTCTTAATTTATCTTTTGATCTAATAAGACTTAGGGAGGTTATGAAAACTATGTTTGACTCTTATCACAATTTCAATTATTTAGTCTTTTTTCTTAATTTCTCTTTTGATCTAAGACTTAGGGAGGTTATGAAAACTATGTTTGATTCTTGTCGAGTTTACAAAAACCTTTATGGATGTTAAAATGGCTTAGTATTTTTCCTTAATTTCTCTTTTGATCTAAGACTTAGGGAGGTTATGAAAACTATGTTGACTCTCGTTAACTTTACAAAAACCTTTTATAGATACTTTACAGAAACCTTTATAGAGGTTATAGATACTTACAAAAACCTTTATACAAAAACCTTTATAGATGTTAATAGGTTTGTACCGTGTAGACCTTTTAGACCTACTATTCTAGGTTCTTTATGAGTTAACTTTCACACGTAGACCTTTTAGACCTACTATTCTAGGTTCTTTATGTTGAGTCGATTAAAGGTTGAGTTCCCTTTTAGACCTACTATTCTAGGTTCTTTATGTTGACTCGATTAAAGGTTGAGTCCCATTATTAAATTTGTTAGATTAAAGGTTGAACGTTAGAAAGGTTATGAAAACTATGTTGGCTCTCGTCGAGTTTACAAAAACTCATGTTAATAGGCACAAAAATTCATGTTAATAGGTTTGTGCCATGTAGACCTTTTAGACCTACTATTCTAGGTTCTATATAAGTGTAACTTTCTCCTCACCTTGGTTGAGTAAGGTGAAGTTCCATTATTAAATTTGTTAAATTAGAAGGGTTGTAGAATGCATGATCGCTCAGTGTAGTATTAATGTAGATATGTGAAAAGATATCTCTAAACCTTCTAGATTCTACTATGTTATGGTTTGTGAGACGATGTGCACAAAGTCTATTATTTTTTGTTTCCTCCTAGTTTTTACTATGGAGTGGTTATGTTTGATAGTTGTGCTCAAAACATAAAATTAAATAATTTTATTTAACAAAATTGAAATACAATACATCTGATATGATAATGAATGATTTAAATATTGACAAACTCTACGTTAAAAAACAGTAAATATGCTATAGATTATTTCTATTAGATAAAATATCTACAGAGTCTATATTAAAAACCTCAAACTACAATATATAAATTATTGTGAGCCATTATATTTAAATATGATATAAATTATTTCTATTGGATAAACCATCAACAAATTAAAAACCCTCATTCATATTCATATATATATAATTGAACAACATTTAAAGCAGTCAAAAAAACCTTCAACATCCAAATAATATTATTAACTAGCAATACAAACATTAACATACAGTTAAACAAAATGCGATTAATTAAGATACAGTTAAACAGCTCATCCTAAACAAGTATTTACATAAAAGAGATGTATCTAATTACGATATTTGAAACCTGGATTCTAAGGAACTTTATGTACAATCATGTATACAATACGCCTGATTTGAAAAGTCTCCTTACAAGAAAATCTTTAAGAGCTGCACTTATGAATTCCGTCCCCACACTCCGCTTTACAGGTTTTTCAAGCAATCCAATGACTTAATCGTCCTTGGCCAGGCCCACCTTCTGAGCAACTTTATGCAAATCTCTCTTGGCAGCCTCCGCAGCTACACCGCCAAGATCTTTGATTTCCTCCTTGGTCTCTTTGGTCTTTTCGGGGATATTTTTGACCATATCCTTGGCCGTTTCGATCTCCTTATCCAAATGCTGCTTCACGCCTTCCAAGACTGATGAGCCCTCTCGATGTCCGCCGCCTCTCCCTTCGTCGGCGTCCTCCACCGGCACCTGCCGTGTCTTTCTGCCGCCCTCGCTTTCGCCTGTTTCGTGCGGCTGCACCGCTACACAAACCCTAATTAGCTACAAAGTGGCAAAGAACTGCAAAAAACAAATTTTATGTCGACCTGCGCGCAGAAGCTTCCGCGTATTGAAACCTGAGCTCGCGCCTTCCTGATTTGGAACACCTGAGTTCCTCCATGGAGCAGCTGTTTTACAGACGATCTCATGCCTGCTTCTCTATTCCTCTCATTTACAGGTTATGTTTGCCGTTGGATTAAAGTGTGAATTTTATTGAGGGATTTTGTAACGGTCTGTCGATATTGGGCAATGGCTATCCAGCCCCAGGAATGCACCGGGGCATGGATGTGCCGCTCATGCTGCATACATACCGTTAACTCAAATCAATCAAATCAAATCCTTTACTGACAGCCTCCGTATTTATTCGCATTCTTGTACAGCCTGTCAATATATGTATGCATATTTATAAATATTAATAGTATGTCCAAATATTTTGGAAGGTTTTTTTTACTTACCAATAGTGTTATTTGAATTAAATTTTTATAATATATTTTTTTACATTGTTTTATTTTATATAAAATATTTTTATGTTTAATAATATTTGAAAATGATTTAAATTATAATAGTGTCATTTAAATTAAATTTTTATAATATATATTTTTTACATTGTTTTATTTTATATAAAATATTTTTATGTTTAATAATATTTGAAAATGATCCCCAACCCTAATCATAATTGAACATGAATCATAATTGAACTTAAACCCATATTTGAATCATAACCAAATTCTAATCATAACTAACTATAACCTAAATAAAATAGCTATAGTTGAACCCTAACCATAACTCTAAATGAACACTTAGTGTAATTGAACCTTAACCCTAACCCTAACCCTAATTGAACCATAACCCTAATTAAACTCTAGCCCTAATTGAACCCTAACCCTAATTAAACTCTAGTCCCGATTAAACCCCAACCTTAACCCAAACCCTATTTGTTCCTGACCTTAGCTGAGTCCTAACCCTAACCCCAACCCTAACAATAACCTTTACCCCAACCTATATCATGTAACCTATTGTTAACCCTAACCCTAATTGAACCCTAACCATAATTAAACTCTAATAAAGAACCCTAACCCTAACATATCCTTCACCCTAATTGAACCCTAACATAACCTTAATTCTTATTGAAACTTACCTAATTTAGGTTTAGGTTTCTAATACTAACTATAACCCTAATTAAAATAACTATAACCCTAATAAAAAATGATATTTTATTTTAATGTGAAACATGAAATCTAATATATAAGATAAGTTAGATTTAAAATAATAATTTAAAGAGTAGTGGAAGCACTCAAAAGTAAATTAAAATAGTTTATAGAACCAAATTTATGTCACTTTTAAAAATTATTAAGAATTGAAATCATTTTATAAGCATATATATAATTTAGTTAGGAATGTAATATGTGACTAAATTAAAATTAATTTTCTAAAATTATTAAAAATTTAAATAATCAATTAGGAATGTAATATTTTAATCACCATATAAATAAATCATATAAAAAAAGACATTAAATACAATTTAAATTAAAATTTATAAAAAATATTTTTATAACCCAAATCCAAACCAAAATTATAAAAATAATTAAAAATTGAATGTAAATACAATTCAAATAATTTAAACTATTAATAATTTAGACGATTTTCAAAAATTATTAAACATAAAAATATTCTTTTATTTTATATAAAATAAAACAATGTAAAAAAAATATATTATAAAAATTTAATTTAAATAACACTATTATAATTTAAATCATTTTCAAATATTATTAAACATAAAAATATTTTATATAAAATAAAACAATGTGAAAAAATATATTATAAAAATTTAATTCAAATAACACTATTGGTAAGTAAAAAAAACCTTCCAAAATATTTGGACATACTATTAATGTTTATAAATATTCATACATATATTGACAGGTTGTATGAGAATGCGAATAAATACAGAGGCTGTCAGTAAAGGATTTCATTTGATTGATTTGAGTTAATGGTATGTATGCAGCATGAGCGGCACATCCATGCCCTGGTGCATTCCTGGGGCTGGATAGTCGTTGCCGTCGATATTGTGACTACGTGAGAAGTGGTAGCGATGACAGGTATAATTTCAGCACCACGTGTACAAGTAGGGAGAATACCGGTTATTCATGGCAACGTGTTGGCTTAGAATTCGCGTCACACTTATGGGAAGGATGATACGGCAACGTCTATCAGGACTGAGTTTGTTAATTAATGGAAATTCAAAATCATGGATTTTTATTAATTAGTAAATATGGTTAAATGTGTATAGAGAGTGTTGGTTAAATGTGTATGGAGAGTGTTAAATAATATGAGATGACATAAGGTGATAGATTGGTTTTTTCTAAGGATGGATTAATTTTCAAAGTTCTATAATTTTTAGGTTAATTTGATTTCATTTTAAAAGACATTTTTAGTAATTTGTAAGAATAGTTTTTTTTTAGTTATATAAGAGGAGAGGAGAGGTCAAGGAAAGAAGCATATTCATCTACAATAAATAAATTTTTATGTTAGTAGGAGGGTCACGTCTATTATGATATCACTTCCATTGACATAAAGGTCATGGTATGTTGGAGCATAGGACCAAGCTTTTTAATCAATAGATTAATTTTTAAAAATGAGGATTTTATAATCATAGAAACAATTCCAAGGCACACGATTTTTAGTCATATCTAACTTGAGTGGAAAGACATCTTTAGAAACTTATGAGGATGGAAGTTTATTGGATTTTTTGTTCTAGAAGAGGAGAGAAGAGGCCAAGCAAGCAATCATATTCATCCACACTCAATCAATCATCATGGGATTAATTTTTACAATACTTTTGAAAGTGTAGATTATGCACTTTATGCCATTCTACTCATAATAAGTATGATAATCATTTTCTAATAGTAAGCATGAGGATTGATACTACAAACAAAGCAAGAGATATCATAGGTTTTTCAAAAAGCATGCCTCGTTACCCCTTTCCATTATTTAGGAATCAATTGTGCAATACATTGAACATCTTATTTCTCCCATGATTTAGAAGCTCTTCTTTTTAGGGATTTATTAGCAAGATACATGAGTAAATACAATCCACATTTATACTACAAAATATTTGTGGTGATAAATTTAATCCTTCCTTACACCACAAAGGGTTTACAATATTGTACAAGAAGCATTCCACATCTTTTAGAGACACAAAATACCTTGTAGTACTCCATATAAATATTAGAATCCTTGTGGTACCTCATATGAGCATTAGGTTTTCAATAAAGAGATATAGGAGGTTGTGTGGCATTGCACAACCTCTATATGTTCCATTTGGATCATTTATGACCCATAAAATGGGTTATATAGCACTTAAATAGCCTTAAACACACTTAAACATCCCTAAAGAAGTTATAATAAGGTTAAATATCATAAAAAGAAAGCTAAATTCATGTGAAGTTTAGATAAGTAAGAGCTTATGCAAGGTTATAAGCAGAAGGAAAGAACAAAAAAGCATTAAGAGGCTATATAAGGGAGAGTGAAAGAAAAGCATGGAATAGATATGAGTGAGAGATAAGGTCCACATTGATGTGTGTGTGTAAGAGACATACATAAATAATATATATAGTTAGAATATATATGTGAAACATAGATGTATAAATGACCAATCAATATATGTTTGTTTTATTTAATATATGTTGGAATCTACCACACTATGTTATAATACACCACATAAGTTGTAATCATCTTTGTATTTTCTTTACTTTGGGGTGCAAACTAAACATTTGAGAGCACATATATAGATCTTAGGTCTATGCCCACTTTCTTGCCAATATTTTGGTTCCATTGTGAGGACCCTAGTAAGAAGTAAGGAAATGTTATTAACTCATAAGAAAAACATTATGACATGAAAAAAACATAACAATAAGGGATTTTAGACATTAAAGAGGCTTATTTGATAATTGATGATAGAATACACTAGGTCTTAAATATTTTGAGAGGGGTTAGGATCCTAGGGGATGGTGAATGGAAAAGGAGGATCCTAAAAAGGATCTCAAAATGTTGTACTTGTTAAAGGAAAGCCTTGATTAAGTCATTAGAGAATAATAAAAAGATTAAAAAAATTGCAAATCAAAAGCATCTATGACTAAGAGAGAAATTATAACAATAAGTAAAGAGATTTTGTGGAAGAGATTTCAATAGCTAAGGAGATTAACATGGAGGAAAGGAGATTGAAACAAGTGCAAGAAAGGTAAAAGATATACAAAAAGATAATGGAAAAGGTGAGTGAAGCCAATTTAGAGCATGCCAAGAGGCTTGTTGTTGAGAATATTGAGGATTTTGATAATGAAAAATATTTAGAATGCATAAGAAGTGTTAAGGATAGGAAAAGTTGTGAAAAACCACCACTAGGAAAGTAGATTAAAAACGGATTTGCTAAGAGGGTTGTTGCTAAAAATTAGATATATGAGAATATGGAAATTGTTGAGATTCTAAAAAATGGGATAGATAATAAATGTGTCATTCAATATAAAAGATATAAATTAGAGTAAATAAATTATCATTTTAAAAAAGCAACAAAATGCCTAAGTAGATTGACAAAATAGATTGAGGAATATTTTGTGTTCAAAGAATCACTAGGAGGCTTCAAAGATGTAGTGCGGGAAAATAGGGCATGGAAGAAGGGTTGCTCTGCCATTTGAATTTTTTACTCATGCACAACATTTTGAACTTGATTTGTTAAACAATAAGCTTATAATTAATTATTTTTTTGAGGTTTTATTTAAAACCCTTGTCACTAAGCTAAGACCTCTAGAATTTACTACAAAATGCTTGGATCTAATTTGGCTAGTAAAAGTGAGAGAATTCAAAAATAAAATAAAATGAATATTTAGGAATTCATAGAAAGAGAAAAATATATGGAAAGGAAGACATGAAAGGCATGTTGAATAGCCTAACCATTGATATAATCAAGACAATTGAGGAAATTTGGGAGAATCTTGGACTTCAATAAGAAAATTTTAGTAACTAACAAAAAAAAATCTCTTAAATTAAAAAGGCACCTTAAAGAGGTGAACTCCCTTGACAAAGATTCATCCCCTATGTCATTTAAGATAGGAAATATTTCTAGTGAGGATGTATCTAGTGAATCATTTTGAAGTAAATATAAAAGAAAAAATATAGTGAGTGTAAAGAGATTTCTTTGGGATAGAATTTGTGAGAGAAAAAATTAGGATGAGGACAGTAGTGAATTAAAAGAAAGGCAAAGAGTGTATCGAGAAAGAAAAGTGTTGTAAGAACAAGGAGTATAAGGATCTAAGGAAAGAAAACAAAGTTAGAAGGTTAAGTGAATGAAAATCCTTAATGAACAATGATGAATCAAGGGAATTTAAAATGGATTATAGTCACCTCAAACTTCCCATAATTGGAGAAGGTGCCAAAGAACCCTCAAATAATATTTTTTATTTTAAAGTCTACTTGAAAAAGTAATGGGGTAAGAGACAAGTAGACTAGACTATATGATTTTTTAGACAACTTAAAAGATGAAGCCCGAAAGTGCTACATGAAGGCCTATCCTCAACTTGACAAAGAATGAAAGTATATAAAGGAGGAATTCCTAAATAATTTTGAGTCTCTAGATATTTCCTTAGAGAGTATAAGAAATATAAGGGAGATGTTATACAAGAAAAAGGAGAATCAATTAGAGAATTTGATCAATGATTTAAAGGGGTTGTTAGTAAGTTGGAGGAGACTTTATCTAAAAAAGTCAAATATTTGAATAGTTTGAATTAGTACTATTACCTAAAATTATAGAATTATTAGATAGGAGAGTGTTTTAAACATATGTAGAATTAGTGGAATTGGCATAAATAATTGATGCCTATGATTAGAGAAAGGAAAATTAAGAAAATGGTTAAATAGAAAAGCTAAAATTAGATTCAAAAATTAAATATTGGAGATAGAAATCAAGACATGATATCTGATAGAAGAAATAAGATACGGTATTCTTATTGTTCCATTCAAGGAAACTTGAGGAATGAATTCCCAGTGAAAGAAGGAAAAAGATAAGCTATGGTAACAAAATTAGAATTTGTGGATCCTCCAAGGAGGTTAAAAATATTTTCTATAGACTTTATAGTGAGGGATTATCATGAGATGGTTACTTTTACTTCTTTATCATTATGACTAAGAAATGAAGAAGAATATGAACCTTGGAATAATCACAGAGGTAAGGATAATGAACTCTTCCATAAGGATATAGCTAGAGCCAAGGGAATGCTAGAAGGATGAATCTATGAATAATATTTTGGTTACCTCCAACCCATATGGCGAGACCAATAAAATATCAACACAATTAAAAATGGGGTACCACAAAACCTTGATAGTAGACATTTGTACCAGTTACAGAAGTGATTATAATGATGAAAAAATCTAGCACAATGACTTTAGAGGAGTATTTGGTAGGGGAAGAGGTCAAGAATAGAGAAGAAAGGAGTGTAGAATGGAGAAATAGGCTATTATACAAATGAGTGTAGAAAGGAGTTTAGAAGTGTTGTGGATTTTGTGAAGACTTTGAACATGATTCTTTAAATTATCCAAACGCATCTCAGTATCATAGAAATATGTGTCCACCAAAAGTAAAAAAAAAGATCCATGTGGTAAAGAGAGCTAAATTTAAGTCTTACCGTTACATCCACATTATCTCTCACACCCGATGTCTCTCATAGAAATTCTCTACCTTGTGCTCTATCATCTCCTACATCTGAAATATGATGGACCTCATAGGACCGGATGTTTCCATCAGAGACTCATTAGGTTGTCCAAGAGGACCCAAACATACCTGATGGCACATAATACAATGATGAGACAAACAAATATGTGGAAAAGAGGAGGGTATACCAATAGTAGTTGATGCAATAGGTGTATCACCATCATGCAGCTATGCAAACTATGAGCTTTGTGTGATCAAATGGCTAGACAAAACATGTACGACCAAGATACTCTGATGTGCTACATCTACAACAATCTCTAGGCAAGGTATTATAGGTGGGGGAGCAATAGATGGTGGGGGAATAAGTGGGGTTGCCTGATGTGCCTCAGTTCTATCCTGAGGCATTCCTCTACCCACACCTTGGAAATCTTGCATATCAAAGTAGTTGACATGCTTACCCAAGACAAATTCAGCATATAAATTTTATAAAAAAATATTGTGGTACATCAAGATTGTTGTTGGGTGGTTTATCAAAAACTATCCACCAATGCTTCCAAAAATTATCTAGGATACCTTGATGTGTGCACCAAGTAATTGAATATTTAGGCTTGCGCACATCAATGGGAACTGTCTAGTTTTGGATTGATAAATAGTTATGCTAATTGGGATTTCGTATTGTCAAGTTCCCTCACTTGATCATACCATAATTCAGTGGCATATTGTTGACTCATGGCCTCTCGCCACTCTAAAAATCTAATATGTTGGTTAGTGAGATTTTCAACATTAGAAATTATTGATTCTAATGTAGTTTTCATATTAGACAAGTGAAGGTGCCTCTCATATAACTAAAAGATGTTTCTCAATTTAGTTAAATTATCATGGATAAGGTCATGGATAGAAGGCGGTTTTGTAAGGGAGCATTTGGTGGTGGAGTAGGATTTGGCTAGACAAGGTTCTCATCTAGAACAGGGTTGGGATTCTCAGCCATTGGAAAACTTGTTTGATGTTGAAATTTTTTAAAATTAATAATTTTTTGAATACAAACTAAAATGCATATTGAAAAACCTATTTTACACTAAAATTCTTATAAAATAATGCAAAAAAAATTTGAAGAAAAAATATTAAAAATCAACATACTTGTGATTGGAGGGTGATTTTTGAAGTTGAATAGAGACTGGAATAGATATTGTTAGGTTTTAGTCATTCAGTCACACTCGGCAAGAAATAGCCCGAAGAGAAAAATGATTTTTGGCCTACATTTTTTTATGGCAAAGAAAATAGATATCCATTCATAACAGATAATTATTTTTTAAAAAAGTGTCAAGTTTGTCCCCTAATTTATAACTAAGGAATGACACAGGTATCTTATTATATATGAACTATTAAATATAAACTATAATTTATAATAAATAGTATATTATAATGTAATATATATATTATTATAATATTATATTATAATATAACATATATTTAATATTATAAAAATATATTATATATATTAGAAATAATATTCTAATATTATATATTATATATTAATAATAATATTATATATATTATATATTATTTAATATATATCATATATCATATATTATATATTATATATTAATTATACAATATAATATATTTCTATATTATATAAGATAATATTAATATTATAATATATATTATATATTATTATAATATATTATAATAATATATAATATATAATAATATTATAATATATTATAATATATTATAATAATATAATATATTATAATAATATAATATATTATAATAATATAATATATTAATAATTATGTTTATATGAAGGGAAAATTACTTTCGACCTTTTTTTAGAATGGAGGAAAATGGATATCCGTTTGAAACAGATATCCATTTCTTTTATAGGATTTTTTAAAAAGCACCGGGTTCATCCCTTAGTTTATAACTAAGAGAAGACACAAGTATCGTATTATATATATAAACTATCAAATATAAACTAAGGGACGGACCTAACGCTTTTTTAAAAGATCATTATCCATTATGAACGGATATATTGAAAAAGATGTAAAATTGTAATAGTTGAATGAAATATTATATAACAAAAGATGTAAATAGTTTAATAACAATATGTTAACACCTAAAGCATTCAAATATTAATATGAGAGAAAATATAGTGATAATAAAGAATGAGATCACCTTGAAGCTTTGAAGAATCCTCAAAGGTGATCCGTTGCTTCAAGAATACTACTAAGAATGAGACACATTGACATGTGATAGTGAATAGTAGCTTGTGCTTTTAATGGTTAAAATTATTTGTACTTCAAAGTTTTCTTCAACAATAATATGCATGAGAGTGAGAGAGATAGTGTGAAAAATAAAAAGAACCTTCTTTCCAAAATGAGTCAATTTGATCTTTTTCATTGCGACTACATGCAAGGTCATTACATGTGAAAAAATTGTAGGAAGGTAATGCTCTAACAACCACTAGAATCACAATCTTTTTAGGATGCTAGTGTGTCATGCAAATATCCACGCAAAACACTCCCATCTAGAAGAATTTGGACACAAAAGACCATGAACAACATGGAATTGATAAAAATACATATTCAAATGCTAACATTTTAGAATTAAATTATTTATATCCAAAGGCTAAAGAGAGGGCGTTAGGTAGAGTGAAATTGAAAGGGTATGCAATTTATGACACTACAAATTTATTGCAATCCATCCTAAGAATCAAGATAATTGAAATTATAGTTAGTGTGAGGTGAGTTGCATATGTGGTTGGCTAGAAGGTTCGTCACCATATTTTTCTCCCTATAAATGTGTCTTGTCAATTAGTCTTTCAACTAAAATGAGCGATCTAATGAGATCCACTTTTTTTGAAGATTCTAATTTAACAAATGTTTGGATTTAATATTGTTTATGCATATCAAGGAATCACCTTCAATATCAATGCTATCCAACCTATTCAATATGCATTAAGTGAAGGTCATTATGTAGTGCTTCTATTTTATCTTCATTGTTGATTCCATTGGGAATATGCTTTGAGGACACCCAAATGAAGATTCTCGAATTGTTCTTGATTAAACAACCTGCCCTAGAGATGTCAGGATTTCTTCGAGAGGCCCCATCAAAATTGTCTTTTGATGGGGGTCATTCATTTTGCCTTCTTTCATTGTTTGTGCTTGATATTTTGTTTATGCAAGTTTGAAAACCCCCTAGGAACCCTCAAAAATTTCCATATTTTGGAAAGCTCATCATCAAAAGATGTGTAGATTTTAGAAGCAACTTTGAAGGTTTTTGTATTTAGAAATTTTGCATATTCCAGCTTCAATTTTATTACAAACTTCTTCAATCAAAAAATATTGGTCACTGAAGATCCTACATTTTCATTCTTTCCAAATTTGTCGACTAGTTGTGGAGGGAGAGACAATCCAAATACCTCCCCATGTCGTGTTTTTCTTCAATTGAGGTCATCCCTTAAAAACTCCCATAAATCATAATGTAGTGGCGCATACCAACCATTTTTTACTAAGAGCTGCAACCAACATTTGGATGCGAATCTCCAATTTAGTAGGAAATGTTCATTTGTCTCTTCATCCACAATACAAAGTGGGCATCGAGATGGACCAAGAATTCCCATAGATTTTAAGCGATCAACAGTCGAGATTCTTTTATGCAATGCAAACCAGGCAAAGGTGCCAACATTGCAAAGGGGCTATTTTCTAGCAGAGATCGGAGGCACAGTAAGAAAATCCAATTCTATTATCCAACATATTGAAGCCCATTTTGACAGAATATCTTCTTGATTTAGAGCCCGTCCATATAAATTTGTCTTCTTTGTTAGTCAAAGTTGATATCCTTATAGACCAAGATCGCCTCTAATATTGAATTTTTCTTGTTGAGGCAGATGTGTAGTCTTAAAACTATGTCATCTCTAGCCAGGTTCGTTTGGCTTTCATTCAACGTAATCGGCTACTTTATACCACCAAAGATCAATAATTGTGTCTTTAAAACCTTGCAGCTCTAGAAAGGAATCAAGTATGGGTTAACCATTGTATGAGTCAAACCAATCAGTTTTCATTTGCCAGCTCACAAGGATTATTCAGATATCACAGTTGGATATGGTCTGATATACATGCATGCGAAATGTGGAAGCACCCTCAAAGAAATGTGGTCTCATAGAATGCTTTGATTGCAGGAAATCCTCAAAATGCGTTTGTTGAAACAGATGCAGAAACTTTCAATCAAATGTAACTCGCAGGTGTAAAGTTGGACTCCGCAATGTTTGCCAGCATCCTCCCTGCCTGTGCCAAGATGGGAGCTTTGGAACGGCGTATGGACATCCATCGCAGGATAAAGGAAAGAGGAATTTTGTCAGATGTTGTAGCTGCAACTGCCCTGGTAGACATGTATGCAAAATGGGGAAGCATAGACAAGGCACGTGAACTGTTTGACAAAATGCCTCCGAGAAATTTGTTCTCATGGAATGCCTTGATAGCAGGATATTCACAAAATGGATTTGTTGAAAAGGCTTCAGAAACTTTCAATGCAATTGGCAGGTGTAATGCCAGACTCTACAAACTTCGTATAAACCAAATCAACAAGCTCCAACCAAGATATATTTTTACCAAATTTGTTATCTTTCTTCTCAGCCATCGACCTCTAATATTGCTTTTCAAAATAATTCTAAAGATAATACTAATATACAATCCAACTGTCCTAATATGAAAATGTATTAGTCCCTAGGTTCTTTTGATATCATTTACTTTTGTAACTAATAGAATACCTAAAATCTAACCCAAAGCAACTAGATAAGCTAAAACATTACATAAAAAATGATGTCATTGATCCCATCCCAAGGCTATAAATATTGTTAAAATATTTCATGTTGCAAATAATCTTGTCATCTTTCGTGGAGATTATTCCTTATCTATCTTGATTAATGAAATTCATATATGCATTACCAAAAATAAGAAATTGAATCTTTTTTATGTGTCTTTATGTATATTTAATTTTAAATTGAGTAGTTAAATTATATTAGGAAAGTGTGATATTTAATTATGATTCTAATGTACTAATGTTCTATCTCCAATATACTTGGAATAGGAATTTAGATGTTCATGTTATTGAGAGTTATTATTATTATTATATTATTAATTCTCCTTATTGACTTGGAATATTATTTGTAGTGGCATTCATGAAGAGGTGAAGCATAATAGTGTCAATTACAAACTCATTTGAGGTCATTTATGACACTTTTCCAATCATAGGTAATAGGAGAAAGTTAAGAATTTATCGAATGGGTCCCATGTGTGAACTGGCGGAGAAAGGTGGATGTCATTATTGTGAGGTGTGCTCATGTTGGATAATTATGAGTCATAGATGTATTTTATTGTGATTTACCATTCGTAAAAGACGGTCATCATGTGGGGTGTGTGTTTTTGCATGAAACCATGATTTTCATTGTACATTATTTTGAGAAACCATTTGTGTTTTTTTTCTCCCATTGTCCTATAGATTGTAGGAATAACATAATAATTTTATGGGTTGACTTATAGGTTCACAAGTGCTTATATAAAATAGTTGGATTGAAGAGAGAAGTGTGTTTATGTAATCTTGTTCATTGAAGATTAATATATACATGAGCCTCTCTTTGATGGTGGAGTTTTTTCTCAAAATATTTCTCTATGTACATCTGATGTTATGTATATTTTTTTTAATTTTATGCTTTAACCTTTTTCTATTTACATATTGGCTAGTACACAAACATAATAATTTATGTTTCACTCAATTTGATATTTTTGCTACAATAGTGCACACTCTATTTTCAAATTTTGGTATCAAAGTCTTGGTTGTAATCAAAGGGGGATGCCTTTATAGAAGTTTAAAACTATTTTATACATACTTTTGTAGTCTTATCATGCTTCTAATGTCACCTTATTACATTGGACTCACCATACTTTCTTTATGATACATTATGCTTTCATTTTTTATCATGTTTCTTAAGCTAGCTTATTATATTGGAGGCACCATGCCTTCTCTATGCTATATTATGGCTCTTGCTTCCCTATCTTTATTCTAGATCTATTACTTTTTACACTAGGGGCATTATGCCTTCCATGTCATTTTCCACTCACATGATTACTCATGTTCTCATAGATCTATCTTATCACATTAAGGGCATCATGTCTCCCCCATATTAGGGTCATCATACATTTTCTATTTTCTTAAACTAGGTGTAAATTTATATCATATACCTTGATTATTATCTACTATTTATGTGTTTTACATTCTTTTCATTCAATATCTCACTATTTTCTATCACGTGATGTTATCTATGATATTATTTACATGATCCATGTATTTCCATGCTTGCAATATCTTGTTACATTACATTTAATTTTCATGTAGCACTTTTCCTCTCCTCTAATTGCTTTCATATGTTGAATACAACTAGTTGGAGGGTGACATATATTGCCACTATGCTCATATCTTGATATTTGAAGTAGTGATTTACACATGTACTAATTTATAGATGAATTTTGATCACTCTACATGGCCAAGCTTGAATTGGTATACCACACTACTACTATAATTAGGTAGAGTATTTCAATACCACTAGACATGTATAATTTCTAACGTCTCTCTCCACCCCTCTACTTTTTATTCTTCTAAGTAATTAAATAAAAACTTTAATTTGTGTCTATTTAATTATGTGACAAAGACCATTCATTAAATATATTTTATCTATTTTGTAGGTTCCTATGGAGCCCTCAAACCAAGGAGAAAACCACATAAGGAAATTAAGACATGGAATCTATATCCTTTTCTACTTCAATATTTAATTTTCATGCATGGTAAAGAATACTTGTATGCTTTGCAATATATGCTCACTTTAGAATTCACATGCACCTCAAAGTGGAGGCAAACTATTATAGAAAAAATTGCAATTCCCATGCAAATACCCATTTATTTTTGGGCTCATTTTTATTGAATGTCTTAATATGAATAAATAACAAGTGATGCACTCTTGAGTGTGCTAAATTTAGCTCTTTCCTTGATCCTTTATCCATCTCCACTTACATATAATTTCATGCATTCAACCTTATCCTACCCCCACACATTTACTATTCTTGGCCATTTATCAAGCACATGTGCTTGTAACAAACCACCTTAAAATTTTCTAAATTTAAATCAAATAATTTTTTGTTAATGAAATAAATAAATAAAATTCCTTAACTATTTATTTTTTGTTTCAACTTGAGACATAAATTTTTATAAATTCATGAAATAAATTAACCACCTTCAACTAATTACAAAGTATATCATGACAGATGTCTCAATAATATAATTTTAGTAAAAAATAAAAAATAAGAATTACAAATCATAATAAGGACTGGTCTCCTAGTTTTTTAAAAATTTATATTAGTTTACAAAAGTACATATGAAATTTCCATGGTCAATTCATCTCATCTAAGTGCAATAAATATGGTTATCAAGTTGCATGGAGGGAAAGCATCATATGAACACTTTACCTTCAACCACATACTAGGTGGTCCCTTGCTCAACTTCCTATTGGAAATGACCCAAGCCTTTAACAAAGGTGGCAAATAATGACATCTACAATAAAACCAAATTAAAAAACTAAGTTTATAAATATGCAATCATTATCGCATGTAGTTAGTCATACAAAACCTAAATACCCTCTAGCTAAGTTATTAACTTCCAACTATCATGTAATCCATGAATATAAATTGAAACCTAAATTAATTGTGCTTTATTTACAAGCATTTACTTTTACTAGCCTAGATTTACAAAAAAATGGTACTTTTACTTTTTATAAATAAACAATATATTAAATTTAAATATGACTACAAAAAGGAATAAAATATGCATTGCATTTAGTTCTCGCTAATAAATTAGTGATTGAGAATATATTTGAAATAGAAAATAATGTTAATTGAATTCTATAAATTATAGACAAAATTAACAGTTTTATTAAATACTAGAAATATCACTAAGGCACTAATAGGTTGGGCCTCACATAATGTTTGTATTGTTAGAGTCTTTAGGTAGAATGTCTCAAGGTATCTTGATGGAGGAAAATTAAAGGGAGTTTAGATCAATACATTGTTCTAAATTCAAATGTATTTTTTTAGTTTTCCATGTAATTATAACTAGGGAAGGTTTTAATTAAATGTAACACCATGGATCTAAGTGTTTCCATTGTCACTACAAAATATGCATCATTTAAAAATAAATAAATAAATGGTAGTAGTTTAGCCACCTCCTTTCCTCCAAATATTTGTTAGGAGAGGATTCCTTTATTTTGTAGGATGAAAGTTTTTACTATTTTATCTATGAATATACAAATAAATATTTTTAAATTATTTTATTTAAATTTTTCTTATATTTTGTGTCTATGTTATTATTATTTTATGATTATATGACAAAATTAATTAATTACATTAATTTTTAGTTGATTCATGATCTTTTTTAAATGAATATTACACTTTGAAAAAAAATATAAATAAAATAGCACCCACATTGAAAACCAAATTTACATTTTTTTTTAATGAAATTCTAAACTAACAATATTTATTTAAAACATAAAATATTCCAAAATTTGAAAAATCAACCTCTTGATAAATGAAATAAAAATTCTATGATAAAAATTATAAAATTTAAAAGTAAAACAATGTTATAACCAACTTTAGAATGCCATCGCCATTGTTATTCAACTCTATCAATTTTAGAATTATTTTTTTATGTCTTAAAATCAATATGAAAGAATGTCATCCATCCCTAATAAATGTTCAAATTTTCAAATCAAAATAACCTTACATTAAATAATATATATATATATATATATATATATATATATATATATATATTTTAAATTATGGTTAAAATTTACATGTTATCTTTAAAAAATAATGAGAAATAAAATGAGCACTTAGTTAACAAAAATATATAGCCTAAGATTAATAAAAATAAATAAAAAATGAATCTTCTTGATTATCTTGGAATCTATAGTGCAGAGCAAAAATGGTAGCCCAACGGCTATTTTTCTGAAAGAGACAGGTTCGTCCATCATGGCCCCCAAGGCTATGATAGACACATTTATCAACAACATGGACTCAATACCAATCCTGATTGGTAGCATGCACGTAATGGGTCATATGTTGTCAAACACAAATTTGTTAAACCAAATTGGGTTCCTTTTCAATCGCACAGGCGTTTGGTTTGAGACAAACTAGAAATACTGGACATTTGTGAAGATGACAAATTTGTCCACATGCAAAGGCCAAATCAGAAATAAGCAGACAAAAGACATCATGATTGTAAATTAGGTTTTCTTTAAAACCGCTATACAAAGATACTGAAGTGGTTTTAGGTTCAAAAAATTTTGATGATTCATCTTCATTTAGGGTTTTAAAGGAAAATTTGCCTCATGCAAGAACTCAAATTTCAAATGCTAAATCCTCTAGTATTATGAGAAAAAGAAAGGGCATATTCCATCTAATGTTCCAAATCAGAGAGGTGTTCCCTTCAATCCAAATGAAAAATGATTTAATTTCTAGAATACAAAGGTTTCAATTAAGGATCAGCACCAACCAGCACAAGAAAATCATAAAGATCACAAAAAGGGTTTGGATCAAGAGAAATTCATTAATGGAAATCATGATGGTAATAAAAAGGGAGTGGATCAAAAGAAAGATGGTGATGAAAGGAACAAAATTCAGAAAAAGGAAGAGGTTGAACATAAAAAAGTTCAAGGGCAACAAGAAACAAGGTTAGTTGTTTTGCAACAACAGAGAAAGGGAAAAAATACTACTAAGAGAAGAGCAAAAAAGGCAGCACAACGTAAGGAAAGGGAAAACTTACAATGGAAGTGAAAGGAGGTTCCAAATGAAGATTCTTCAAAGTAGAAAGCACCAAACACACCAATTTGTGAGCAAAAGGAAGGAGGTGAACAAGCACAATATTCAGATAAAGGTATTGTTATGATCACCCTATCGAAAAACTTGTTGCAACACACTTGTTCAAGATCTCTACAACAGAGCTTTAATTTGTAAGTTTTGGAAACTTATGCTTGAGATAGACACCTTACAAGATTTATTATTTCAAGAATGGGAAGGGGTTTGTAAATTTTTCTATCAATATAAAGAAAAGGGTGCTTTTGTTGTGCTTTTTTATTAGAAATCCAAAAGAGATGCTACTTATAAAGTTAAATCTTGGGTTTTTGAGGGATCTGCATTATTTATGCAACCATGGTCTCCAAATTTTAGACCATATGATTTATCCATTAGATTTATACCCATTTCGATTCAGTTGTAGGCTCTAGCACTTGAATATAAGGAATTGTATCTAATAGAAATAATGGCTAATCAAATATGGATTTTTCGTAAAAAATGATCAAGCTTTTTTCCAAAATTCATCAAAGCCAATTAGGGTTTGTGTTATGTTAGATGCTACAAAGGCTTTCCCTACTCAAATTCAAATATCAAAATATGACCTAAGTGGACATGGAATATTATAGTGGAAAATCTAGAGAATTCTTGTTCAAAATGTCATTCTTTGGGTCACTATAGAAGTTCTTCCTAGGAAATGGAAGAATGTAGCATGCAAGAAAAGCAGGGAAGAGTACATCAGTCTATTCATAAAGTTTCCAATGCATTGCCTAAGGTAGGCTCTCAGAGAACTAAGATTTCCCCTCCCCTGCATATTGATTTGAGATTGAATCAAGAACAATCTAAGTTATATGAAGGGGAAAAGGTTTCTAAGGAATTGGAAGTGGTAGTTTTTGGAGTAACCAAGAAGTCCTCACACTTCTATCTTGATCTAAGTTCAAAACAACAATTCATTTTTTCAAAAAATCATGGGTTTGTTGCTACGCATATACAATCTATCTTTCCCACACATCTCATAGTAACATTTAGAGGATATTTTTAGAAAGATGATGTTTAATGGAGGAGTAATCCAACCTACTAGAACAAAATCTCATATGTTATTAATGAAGGGGAAACTTGAAATGAGAATCAAAGATTTTGATTCCTACAAAATCTATTCATTTGGATAATGAAGAAGAATTGGAAATTTTAGCAGAGAAGCTTCTAATATATGTAGGTTTAGAACTATAGATTTGATGAGTTAACAGATGAAATAGAAAAAGAGGATGATTTTTTAAGAAAAAAGTAGGGTCACTATCAAAATCTTGTTGATAGCATGCAATGCAAAATATGGATAAGGTAGAAGACTTTGAGCAAGAGCTAGATCCCATCAATAGATATTTTTTATTATGCTCAAACCTTGTCGCTAAATATCAAACCCTGAGATTACAGTAGTCAGAAAATAAAACTCTGGGGAGAAGAGGGAGAAAGCCCAAGGTTGTTAAATTGAATGAGGATTCAGTGGTTATGCCACAGTGTTCTAAGGATGTTTATGTTGTGTCACTGGTAGATAATGAATCTGATAATACCTTGGCAGAATTTGACTTCTCTCAGACTCTTTCTCTATCTCAATCTTTGTCAAGTCAACAAGTGGTTAAGAAGTCCCCTAGTAAGAGAGGCAGAAAGTCTAATGTGGAAAAACTAAAGGAATAGATAGCAATAGGAGTACAAAAAACTCTTGATTGCAATATTATTATTTTTGTAAGTAAGCGTCCAAGGAGAGCCAATTGCTCTCCTCGATCTCAATGAAGGTGATTTCATAGAATGTTAGGGGCATTAATGCCTCTGAAAAACACACTCGAGTCAAGCATTAGTTGGATGCTTGTGGAGTGGACATAGTCTTGATTCAGAAGACTAAAACTTCAGATGCCACATATGAAACATCAATTCAGAAATGGATAAAGTTGAGCTCAACTCACTCACCATCTTAAGGAGCTTCTTAGGGTCTGGAAGTTTTATGGAATCCTAAGACCATCAAGGTAACTCCAATAAAAAATGAAAACAATTAGAAATTATGGGAAGTGCAAAATTTTGATCTAAAGTTTTGGTTAATAAATATTTATGGCTTGACATCCACTTTGGATGAGAAAAGGTTAAGGGATGTTCTTACACAAGTTTTAAATGGAATGGGCGATGAAAAAGTTGTGTTGGCAGGTGACTTCAATGCAATTGTTTCAATGGAGGAAAAGAAAGGAGGTGTTTGTCCTCCTCAAAAGACAATGGATGATTTTAAGTCTTTCATTTTGAGCAATGCATTGAAATATATTCTCCTTTCAAAAGGATAGTATACTTGGACAAATCATAGACATATTTTTTTACAAATTGTAGAGCGTTTGGATAGGTTTCTTGCAACTCCAAATTGGTTTATTAGGGATCATGTGTTAACTTTAGAAATTTTAACTCTCCTAGGATCTGATCATTATGCTATTTCAATAGACATTTCAAGGGTTGCTTCTTTTTCCAACCGTCAATCATGTCTTCTAAATTTGAAAAGATGTGGTTTAGAAACCCACATTTTTTACCTCTTACAACAATGGTGGGTAAGTGTAACTTTTCAAAAATGTACAAAAATGTTCAAATTTTGTAGAAAATTGAAATATGTAAAAGAACAGATTAAAACATGGAATATTTAGGTTTTTAAAAATATTTTTCAGCAGAAAGAAGTGGTCTTTAAATAGTTATCTAATTTGATGATCATATAATATAGAATGGTTTGGAGGCTTTAACTTTTGATAAGCAGAGAAAGCTGCAAGAAGAATGGGAAGAGCTAAGTGCACATGAGGAAGTTTATTGGAGGTAGAAATCTAGAGAACTATGGTTGAAGGAAGGGGAAGCATATAAATTTTATGATTGCCTCATCATTTTGAAACACATCTAGTTGTGGTAGTCCCTTTTGATCCCAATCAATGAGTTGGGGGTGAACCAGGGGTAAAGGGTCATGATTTGAGTCAATATTTTCAATGGATTCAAGGGTACAAGTGTTATGATCAAGTTCAAGGGTAAAGACATTATCATAGTCATAGATTTCAATGAATACATAAATGGTAGTTCCCTCATCTGTGTGTGTAGCATTAGAGGACTCTACTTCCTTACTTGAAGTACACACAGTACTCAAGGTCTTATCTTTATGCATGTCATATCCTAAACTAGGGACTTTTTTCATATGAGTAGGTTGTATTGGTTCCAATATACCTTGTTTTTGTAAACCTAGAAGACTTTTACCATCATATCCCATTTTTTTCATAAGATCAAATCCTTTGTCGTACTATTCAATAAGTATCTTTATCTCTAGTTTTTCAGTTTGTTCTTTTTCTATATCCTCATCTTTGTATAGCCATCTCAGGAGATCAAATTCTTTCATTTCATCATAAATGGCTCCCCATTTTTTGAAAGTAGCTAATTTACAAAGCAATGTAGTATTGATATTTGATGTGGTCTTAGGCATATGTGGCTTGTCATAGGTGTGGGGAGATAAAGGTAGCTTTCCAATGCAAAGAGCACGATTCAAGGTATATTCCCCTACTCCTTGTTCTTTCACTTGTATTTTGATCTCAACTTCATTGCATTTTGAGGTGGATGCCTTTAAGGACTTACGATCAACATATGCTTGAAAATTAAGTGCTTCACAATTGCTAGGGATTGTGATTTTAGTTTTCGGCTTAGATTATTGCAATACATGAAAGGGTTTGGATCTCCACGTATTGTGATTTTGACACCATTGTGCAAGAATTTAATGCATTGATGGTATGTAGAAGGTACTGCTTGCATTGCATGAATCCATGGTCTTCCAAGGAGGACGTTATAGTTCATAGGGAGATCAAGGACTTGGAAAACCACATCCTTTATCACAGGCCCAACCTTGATTGGTAAAGTAACTGATCCTTTAAATGAGCATTTCTCTTCATCATATTCCTTTGTGTTAATCTTTTTCTTTGGATCAATTGCACTTTCAGAGAGCCCTAATTTTGTGATCAATTTCTAAGCACAAATATTAAGACCTGCTCCTCCATCTATCAGAACTCACTTGATCTTGACTTTATGGACAAGGACTTCAATGTGTAGAGGTGCCTTATGTGGTTTTCAGATGGAAGAATCATCATTCTCAATAAAAGTGAGAGTGTGAGGAGAGGTTTTGTGTCCCACCATAGCTTGGAATTGATCTACATGCAAATCTGTAGGCACTATAGTAGTAGTAAGTGCTTTATCTAAGATAGCTTTATGCTTAGGAGATAGGCATAGCAGCTCAAGTATGGAAATTTTTGTGGGAATTTTACCTAAATGCTCTATGATGTTGTATTGCGAAGCTTGTGCAACGGATTTTGAATTAGGACCTCTAAGGGTAAATGTGCCTCTATGGGTAGTAACATTGCAATTAGGTTCTTTTCCTTTTATAATGAAAGTGTTCACATGATTATCAACCTCACTAATGTTATTTATGACATAGTTATACTTAGTAGTAGTATATTTTACACCATCACTAGATTTAGGGGCCTTTCCTTTCTCCTTGTCATTCTTAGGGAAATGATTTTTAAACATCTTGTGATCAGAGTTACCAGAAGGAGTGTGTTCATCAACTGCTATCTTACCATCATCAATAAGGTATTGTATCACATGTCAAATTTTATTGCAACTATAATTAGTCTTATGTACTTTGTGCCTATGATAATCACAAAAGCGATCGTCATTCCACCATGGGGGTTTGACTTTTGGATTATATTCTCTCATCTCAAGTAGTGTTATAAGATAATTTTCAAGGATTTCTTTTAATGCAGATTCAAGCAATTGTCCCAATGGTGTAAAAATTTGTTTAGGAAAGCTTCTTTATTTTTCTTTTCCTTTGTCTAAAGATGAACCTTTAAGGTTGTAGATAGGTGATGATGTTTTAGTCATTTTCACATTGACAACTCCATCATTGACCACATTCTTGTTCTTAACCCAAAAAGGTGTCTTATTGCTCAAGCCTGCTTTTTTTACCTTTTTCATTATTAATTTTAATAGCTCCATCATCAATGAGAGTTTGTTCGATTCGAAATACATTTCTATGACTTCATCAAAGGAATCCAAGCATTTGAGGCAAATTTCCTTTCTAGTTTTCTTGTTCAAATTTTGACAAAAGAGGTCAACCAATTGTTTGTCTAGAATGTTATAAGGTACGAGGTTCATTTTTTCAAATGTCTCCATCTTTGTAAAAATGACACAAAAGATTCTCTTTGTTTTTGCTTGGTGTTAAAAAGGTTTGACATGGTCACTTCAAGTTCATAGTTGTAACTAGAATGTGAGAAAAATTTATCAACTTGTTCTTGAAAAGATTTGATGGTCAGGAGTAATCGTGAAAACCATTCCATAGCTTATCCTCTCATACTATGAGG
The DNA here is from genome assembly GCA_007258455.2 of Sequoia sempervirens. Classification (NCBI taxonomy): domain Eukaryota; kingdom Viridiplantae; phylum Streptophyta; class Pinopsida; order Cupressales; family Cupressaceae; genus Sequoia; species Sequoia sempervirens. Next base: position 5,309,980 of record VDFB02252616.1, on the reverse strand, counting down.
GAATAATCTCATAACATATGTCTCATCAACTACGAATTTCAAGGTAGCAACACAAAATTCTCTTAAGTGATCTTTAGGATCTCCTTTTCCCCTACATTTATCAAGTCTTGGTATGTCCCAGTGACTGGGAAAAGGTGGAATTTGTATGCTTAGATCAAAAGGATAAGGACATATATCTTCAATGGAAAAATTGTGGGATGATGTTTTACTATTTTTGAGAGTATCCAATTCTTGTCTCAATGCCCTAAGCTCATCCAAAATAGCATTATTTGTAGGTGCGGGTTTTGATGTCTTTGAAGATCTCTTGTAACCAGGTTGTAAATAAAAGGTTCTATGATCTTTGATTCTATCATCATTGTTTGTTTTGGTATTGCTTAGATTCCTTAGATTCATGTTTGTCATTCATCGTGAGTAATGATATGTCAAAATCATGAGTCATTTTGATTCCTTCATCAACAAGAGCCCTAAAGTATTGTTATAGATTACGTTTGACCACCTCTTTAAGCAGATTAGTGAATCTATGATCATGAAGTACTTCTTCTATATGAGATTGGGTTACTTCTTCATTATCAATTTCATTTGTTTCACTAGTTGCAACACTAATGTGAAGAATAATGTGATCTTCCCCATCAAAATGATTTCCCCAAGGGTTTCCTTCTTCTTGAAACATTATTATTCTTGTTTTAGGGGACATAGGCGATTGTTCTGATCTTTGACCTAGGACTAGACAATGTATGAGACTCAAGATTATGATGCAATGCAAACTGATATGACTCTAAGATAAGATAAGGGAATGGAATGGTATGAATCTACAAATGACAAGATTGATATCATAAAAATGCAAGAACTCAAGGAAACTCTAGGTCTGAAGATGATTGTGATGCAAGGCTTTACTTGTGCTATGATGGATAGACATAAGGACAAGTGATCAAGAGAGAGTATGCTAAAGTAGGAGATGATGAAATCCAAGAAGATTTCCCTACTCAAAGATGATGATATATTCCCTAACTCAAGGATGATGAACCTCAAGTGATACGAGTGATTAAAAGCCAATGTTTGATTCAAGACCTAAGGAGAGTAACCTAAGTGTCAGCTAAATTTTTTGTTTGACTAATGATGGATATGCAAGGACTGAGGACATGACTGAATAGAATGATCATAATATGCAATGACTAGGTGGAATGATCTATATCTGCAAGGACTAAAGGATCAAAACTGAAGAATGATGCCCCAAGAGATTTAAATGCTAGGCTCATTTTGAACATGTAAGTCTGATTCATTCCTCAAAGGGCGTTGATAAAAATTTCTCAGCAATATGTCTTGATTGCAATTTTTCTTCACATTTTTTGGTAAACCTTGAACTACAATGCCTATGTTTGAAAAAGAAGAATGTGGATTTTCACTTAGGGATTCTGGTTTTGCAAGAGATCATGTGGATGCTTGTGTTGTTTGACTTTTTGAGCAAGCTTTTGAGATTTTCAAGGTTGAAATGTTATAGATTCAAGGTATGATGTTTTATTGAGATTGAAAATGTTTGTTTTGAACACACACACAAAACATAGCAAAAAAAATGTTTTAGATGACTCTAATACAAAATCAGAGTAAAAGTCTAAATGGGGGCCTCGATTAGCTCAAATTTTTTCTCTGGTCTCAAAAATTTTGAAAACACTCGTAAGCATGCATAATCTAGGCTAGAAAGAGGATACTACTTGTTGAGTCCCTACTTGGATTGCTATATATAGTAAGACAAGGTAGACAACTAGAGATATTGGTGACACTAGCTCCCCCCACCATGGCACGGGCACACCAAATCTCTTACCCTAAAGATCTAGAGATCTTATGAACCGAGGTATTTTTTTCTCCACCATAAATAGTATGTGTAGGGCAGCTTTAGAGGTCCAGAATTCTGCACTAGTAAGCAAAAAAGGTTTTTGGCTTCTACAACAAGTGGTTTCTAGTCAATGTTTTGGGATAATCTAGTGTTTATACATGCAACAGTTCACTCATTTAAGAGGTCTCCCAACCCTTAGAAATGGTTTTTACGCATCTCATGGATACTGAGGGAGACTTCCATCGGTATAGTACATCTACACCAGGTGATTGATGAATTTTTTCACAACCATAATTATTTGTATAACGGATCAAAATGAAAGTACCGCTTGGGTCATTCCCTCTCACAAATCAGGAGGCAAGCCCTCTAAGGGGTTAAGAACATAAAAGAGACGGGTTTGTCTTTTGATCATCAAGTTTGCACAAGGTGAGAGCATACACCTACCACTTTACAATCACAACAAACAATGATTAATTAACCCCCTAGTTAATCTATGTGCAAGTAGACACTTAAAAAGGAGATCTAATTAATGAAAGCCCTGCAAAACCACCATTAGTAGATTGAATTTCTAGTCTTCGACAAATGAACATCAAGTTTCAATTTCAAATATTTGACATACGAACCTATAACACATTGATTAGTAGTTCACAATAAGCCTTTGACAATGTCTTGTAGCAATTACATTAGTACTCTAAGTAACGAGTTTGACAACGTGCTACAAAACCAATTTTGTTAGAAGTTTAATTTTTCCTTTGGATCTCGAAAAAGGTGCTATACAAAATGATTAGTGAAAGCACTCAAAAATTGGATTCAAAACAAAAAATAATTACACCATTAAAAAAAAAATTGGAAATTTTATGAACTTTTATGAAATTATCAAAAATCAAGGTTTGAAATTGAAACATTCATTTTAACTAATTATACCTATTTTTTTAATTTTTGATATGAATAAATGGTCTAATCCACAACATTCACATTAGAAGTAGCTTTGCAACGCCTACAAAAACTTGAAAATCCAATGAGTACTTTGAAAATTATGTCAATTTTACTGCAAGTTAGTGTAGACACTTAAAAATGTCCTGAATGATATCATGCACTCGAATCAGGTATACTAACACTGTTTCATCCTCAAACCCATCCTCTTTTCACTTAATTGACTAAATTATCCTAGCTATTTAATTAATTATGTCATTTTCATCTATTAGCCTAATTAATCTAATCAAGCTAATTCCCCCCTTTCATTCTAACATTTCGTCTTATTATATATATTAAATAAATCAAATTATTTAATTTAATCCCTAAAGTCCTCTTATTTAATTAAATGACCCTAAGTTATTTAATTAAATGTCATCACCTTCCCCCCATTTTTCATTAAATCATTTATTTAATGAATATCATGTAATTCTTCTAAAAATTGCATAATTAACATTGTTTTAATTATCAATTACTAATAAAGAACTTTTTGAGGTATCATGATACTTTCAAGAGTCCACATCCTGCAGAACCATTCATTGGGTTGGCATCAAAGTTTCCAGAACTTGAGAGATCAGATTGCATATTTCTTTAGCCCCTATCAGAATCATTCCTGGATTCTGTACCTTTATAACCCGAGAGCCTATTTCAATCATCAATTGACCATCTCCAATCACGAGGTTATTATCTATATGCACGAACACTTAACATCGTCTCATATAGGATTGGGAATGGTGTCATTCGTAAAGGCGCTTGAGATCTCATCGATACCCCATCATCGAGTCTTGCTTGCCTTAACACGACCCATCTCTTATATTTGAGCTTGTGCAACTATTCTGGGAAGACATCTCATCGTATGTGTGCATGAGCGAGGATTTCTAGTGCTACAATGCATGAGCATGGGAAAAAGATGAAGAAAAGGAGTGGCCAGATCATTTGTGAAGGGAGAGAGTTGATCGGTTCAACTAGGAGTGCAATGGTTGTCAAACAAGGCATGGCTTCATTAAGGAGGATGCAGATAGGGTGAATAATCGCAACAGGCAAAGGAGAAAAAGGCTTCAAAAACCTAAGAAGAGAAATATTAGGGACTTCACCAAGGGTAGAGGTATGCCATGGATACCAATAAGACTGATGGGCAAAGGAAACAAGGAAAGGAACTGGATGGATCGATCAGGCCCCAGATCTGGTCAGGTACAAGGGTATGGTGGGAAAAAGCAGAATCAGGCAAGGTTGAGGGAGAATCTTTAGTGGAGGAGGAAAGGCTCAAGCATGTGGATCTTGGCCCCCCAAATCTTGGAGAATCAAGAAAGGAACTAGTGGGGGATCCTAATCAGAACGATGTGGTGAAACCAAGGGAACAACCTGGCATGGTGCAGGAAAAATCAGGGGATCATGGAAAATAAATAGGAAATGTGGAATCCAGGCGTACTTCTGTGGTCATTCCATTATCAACAAATGGAGTCTTAGAGATTTGAAATAGAAGACAACATGATAGTTGTGAAGTGGTGGGGGGATGACTGCACAAAAACAAAGATGAAGGACTAGTGGTCTGTGAGATGGGGTGATAAGGTAAGGTTACTGTTTCTCTAGAATGGTTATTTTTTAGTCATATGTGCTTCGAGATCTATCAAAAGGGAGATTATAGCCTCTAAGGACCTAACCATGGAAGGGAAGAAATTTTATCTGGAAGCCTCAGATGAAAACTTTGATCTGGTTACTTTTACCCCAAATAGAATGATAGTATGGGTGGAACTGGTGAATTTCTCGATGATGTTTTGGTATAGGGATTCCCTAATGCACATTGAGATGGCTTTGGGTATTGTCCTAGGATTAGACGAAGTTGCACTCTCAGCTGGCAATGATGGAAGGATGTGGATTTGCATCAAACTAGCACCATGGAATACTTTGTGGGACAAAGTTGAGTTATTTCACAGTGGTGAGGGGTACTACCAAAAAGTACTTTGGAAACTATCATAGTGTTAGAAGTTCATTTGGAGGAAATGGCTATGGGGAGGCTGGTAAAATAAAAGGAGGGTATATCCGAAGGGGAAAGGCATGGCTCAATAGGAGTTTGGATCCTCACAGTTGAGTAACACACATGGAGAAGCACAACAAATGGCTAAGGAGCTTAGGGGTTGTTCATGCGGAAGGTCAGATGTGGTTGTAAGAATAGAGACTAAGGATGTCAATCAACATGATGCATGGGCTATAGTAGAATATAAAGGGCCTTTAGAAGCCTCAAAGGATTGGGTGAGGCAATGCTTCACTTTGGACACAAAATTCAATATTTTCCAAGAATGGGAGATAATATTGGAAGTAGGGAATGAGCTCAGAAGGTTGATTGGGGAAGAGAAGTCTTTTCAGAGGCTGGGGGAAGGATGGGAAGGTAGGGATGTAAACTCGAAGGTAGAGGCTCATAATGGCCTTCAAATGGTGCCACTAGACTTCAAAGAGTTCAATGATGTTGGGGAAGGAGGGGAAGATGATGTCCTTGGACTTCATTTGGTGGAACAACAAATGATGGTGGAAGCTAGCACTAAAGGTTTAGAGGGGGAGATGTTGGAGGAAGGGGAGATCTCCCAATTGGGAAGGAAAATCAGAAGAAAATTAGGGGTAAAAACCAAAGCCTGTGAAAAAAGGACTCTTGATTGTGGCGACAAGAAGAAATTTGGGAGGAAGACTAATGAGAAAAAGAAAACAAAAGTGGGGGAGGTTGTTGGGCAGCAAAAAATTGCAATGCATTTGAGATCAGGGAAGGGTGCTACCCTTCTCGGGGTGCAATTAGGGTCTTAAGCTAGAATTTTAGGGGCTTAAATGCCCCTAACAAAAATTTCCTCCTTAGGTACCTTCGAGAATGATTGAGGGTAGATATGATGCTCATTCAGGAAACAAAGTTAGGAAGGGAAAAGGTGGAAGTCTTAAAGTTGAGTTTCAAATCTTGGAAGTTTTCTATGGTGGAAGTTGTAGGGGCATCGGGTGGGATAATCGCAATGTGGAAGTACCATTCTATCCACCTTGAAGAAGTGGAGTTAGGGAATTTTTGGCTGGCCAACAAGGTCAGGTGTTGGGCAACAGACTTGGACATGACAATCATAAATGTTTATGGCCCCTCGAGATGTAGCCAAAAGTGGAGGGTGTGGGAGGAACTAGAAAATTTCATGTCAAGGAGTAATGATCGCATTCATATCCTGGGTGGGGACTTCAATGCGATTCTAGAATTGGGTGACAAGTTGGGTGGGGTAAGGAAAAAGCTGCAATTGGAAAGTGATTTTGAAGATTTTGTAAGCTGCAATAGCATGTTGGACATCAAATTGGGAAATGGAATTTTCACTTGGACAAATTGAAGGTTGGGCTTTAGCAATATTGTAGAAAAATTGGATAGGTTTTTGTTCAAAGGCAATCTGTCAAATTTCCCTTTTCACATAGAAGGAAGCATCTTCCCATTTTTGGGTTCCAACCACCTTCCAATAAAATTGGAGATCTGTGGGGATAAGAAGACTTTTCAGAATCCTTTCAGGTTTGAAAGAATGTGGTATTGAGATGATTCATTTCTGAAACAAGTGGAGGAATGTTGGAGGGTTGTGTAGCAAGTGGGGAACAAGCTCTTCAAAGTTGTATGCAAGCTAAAGTCTGTCAAGAAAATGGTAAAGCAATGGAACAAGGATCACTTTGGAGATGTATTTGGAAAAAGCGATGCTTGGAAAGAAAATTGGAAGAGCTTAAAGGGAAGGTGGTTGATAGGCTGTTGTTAGGTCCCATTACTTTAGAATAAAATATTCAATTTTTCGACCAGGTAGTGTTCAAGGAAATTTGAAATAGAAGAGTTCTGGAGTATCTCCCTCAGGTTCCTTAACTTTTTAAGAACAACTTCAAATTAATTCTAACTTCAAACTGTTTAACTATCAAACTGAAAAGTAATCTATTCCTAATAAAACAAAAAATGTTGGAACTGTAAACATGAGTATACTAATTTAGAAAGCATAATAACTAAGTTAAAAAGAATAGAATCAATTTAAACTAAGAAGCTGATAAATTATAAGAACAAAAAAGCTTATAGCAATCCATAAAATATTTTCTTAACAGTCAAAATTCCAACAGTAAGTAACAGAAACTACGGAAGTTGAAAAGATAACAAATACTTCAAAGCTAAGAATTCATAGCAGTGAATTTAAATAACTCTCTACAAAAGATAAATATAACAAAAGAAAAAACTTATCTACTCCCGTCGAGTGGCCAGCTCGTGGGACAACACATTCATTCTCAGCTCACATCCACAGCTATTTCAGGAACACCTCTATTAATCATAGTTATCATCCATAACTCATAACTCATAATTTCATATAACAATCTCTTTATTTATAAACCTTGGAAAACATTCTGACAGCATAACATTACTTTCATTGTATATCTTACTTCCAGCGACTGTATCTTTTATAGAGAAACTGTAACTACATGTTGTATTTCATATGGTATGGATAACCATTGAAAAATATCTAAACAGATCTACGTATAACTCCTCTATCTTTAATCCTATTACACAACATTTAAGAGGCTCAAGTTGAGCCATAAAGTCTTTAATTCAAAAGATAACAGAAATAACATCTTTTAAGAACAACAACATTTTTGGTCCATCATCCTGAAGTTCCAAAGCATATTTCCAGCATATATCTCTAACTGTTCTGGAGCACGTGCCAGCTGGATACTTCAATCTGTAACTTGATTGACCGATTATTATCTACAAAACACTTTAAACAACCCATTAAATCTGTATTGGAAAATTACTTTAAGAAATCAAAAGAAATAAAGTTTATACAAATTCTTACTAAAATTAAGCAATTATTTCTTCTAAAATTTAATTAATTGGCAGAGGATAGAGATTTGCATGTATGAACCAGGTCTTTGTGGTATTATTATGATGAGGTTATTTTTACCTCATCATTTCCTCCCCTTCCTAGTTCTTGACAGGTCCTCCTATCCCTTGATTATAATTCTGCCCTCTACTCCCTTCTTCATACTTTGCACTGATATCATATAAGTCTTTTGTTGTGTCATCAAAGTTTATAGGGGAATTATGGAAACCTGCATGAAAAGCAACTCCCTATTTCCATTCATTGAAAATTTTGTCATCCTGATCTGTATTAATATGAAAAGAAGGGGCTGGATATAGCAGTAAAGGAGGTTTGTACCTCATTCCTATCCATTTTGTTCTGAGATCTCCTAAAATTTTGGCTAAGGCATCTGTGCTTCTAAAGGACCATCTAAGACCAAGAGGAGAGATTACTTCCCTTCTCTTTAGATATATAGGAAATGGAGTGTATCTCTCTTCACATGCATGACAAGCCTTGCCAACCAATTTTTTCCCCTGTTCTATAAAATGATTATAGCAAACCTGAACGCTGTCATCATACCTTTCTTTCATTTTCTCATCCAGCAAAAGAGCTACAAATTTCTTCTTAAAAGTTGTTGGTCTACTATTTGGAGATCTTATCTGAAGTCCTATACTTTTCTCTGCTTGAACATATTCTTTATTTCATTCTTTCCAATGGATTTGATTCCGCATAGTAGACAATAGAGATCTTAATTGTACTTCCCCCACAAAAAGATTAACAAAGAAATCAGTATGCTGCTCTAACAAAAGATCATGGGTAAAGAATTCACAGAGCATATCTTTCTCTTCAGGTTTTGAGTCTGCAAACATTTTAACAAATTCTTTATCATTAGGTTCATAGGGTTGATCATTGTAAATCCTAAGCAATTTCCATCTAAAACATTGCTCATTCAAAAATATGGAATATAATCTAGATGGCCTTCTACAGGATAAAAACAAATTCAGCTATTTGACTTGCATCTTGTTTCCCCTTATAAGCTTTATGAAATGCTTCTCTTAATAATACCATTTCCATTTTCAATCTATTGTTCTCAATTTGTGCATTTCTGAGGAAATAGCACCATTCCATCCATTTCATTAATAATGGAGGAATTTGAATTTGGAACCATTCAGTGACCGTTGGCTCGGTTTGAACTTCTCTGGATTCCATCTTTGGTTTACTTATGCCTTCCTGTAAGTCCTGCTCTAATTCTACAATCTTACTAAGAGAAGTATTTAATTCTTCTTTTTGTCTTTTCCTTTCCTCTTCAAAAGCTGAAAACATGAGCATAAAATTTCCTTTTAAATTCTAAATTTCTTTATTTAATTCATCCCTATGTATCCTATTTTCCTCATCACAATTCTAAATTTGTAATTGCAGCTCACTAATAGATGTATCTTTTCCCTACATTTCCAACTTAAAATCCTGAATTTCTTGATCCCTTTCATCTATTACAGTCTTATACACCATTATTTCCTCTTGTTGTAATTCCATTCTTTCTTTATTTTCATGCAGATGATTTCTTAACTCTTCTATCTCTAATTTCAATTTTTCAAACTCCATGTTAATATTTTCAGTTTCAGCAATTTCAACAGCTTTATTAATAACTGGAGACAATTTCCCTAACATAATGTCATCAATCTCCCTAAAAAGTGGAGATTATTCCTTTTCTATTTCCTATTTTTCTTGTTCTATAGCTTCCTCTTCAGATACCAAATGAAAATGCACTTCTTCAACAGATATTTCTTTTTCTGAGGATTGGTGAATTGACTCCTCAGTTTCCAAAATTCTCTTCTACTTTTTAGCTTTTGACCTCTTCTCTTTACTCTGTGTTGGGGTTTCTGCAGATCTAGAGAATAATCTTTTACTCCTCCTCAAAGGAGGAGTATCCTGATAATTTAAAATAGTTGGATCATTTAGAAGAATAGTTCTTCTTTTCCTCTTCTTAACAGGGTGAGTATCCACATTTGGACTCATTATCTCTACATCCTCTATCTGGGTCGGAGTTTCAAACTCGTCTTTTCTAAATTCTAGCATTTCCTCACCAACTATGGTGGGAATTTGGGGTTTAGGAGCTTTAGGGTTTTCAGGGGAAGTTGCTCCGGAAGGTGAAGCAACTTGTTTTGAGGATTCTCCTAATTCTATCTTCCTTCCTGATGTAGGCATATCAAACTTCCCCAAAAAAATTTCCCATTTGCTTTGAGGTTTCTTACGAAAATGATATTTACAAATCAATTGAATTAACCCATTGTGTTTTAATGGTCCTAAACCAGTTTTGTATCTCTCTATTGAAGAATTAATAGAATCATTCAAGAAATGAGGAAAATTAACCCTTAGAGTAGGGTTTTCCTTCCCATGCTGCAAATGTGTTAATATGCAGAATGTTGGTACTACCACAGTGGCAAGTTGACCTTCACAAGTAAAATATCTAATGATCCATGCAACTACAGTACCCCAGGGTTCTAAGATAGAGGCTCTTTGAAACCCTTTATTATGTCCCCTAGTACTGACAACTATCATGGGTTGAGGATCTCCCTATCTAATGAACAATTCTGATTATTTCTGATATGGAATTTGTGTAGTTTTAGATATTTTAATACCAAAATCTTCCAACCCTGAAATAGAAGAGATAATTTTTGAACTCACCTTGAAACACTTCCCATGCAGAATCACCTGACAGTTAGAGTAGCTTTCTGCAAATGCATTCACCAACTTTTCATTATACCCTTCAAATTTCCTGATAAAATCCAACCAGCCTACTTCCTCAAATAGCTGAGAGATATTACTTAACCCCAACAGCTTTTCTGCAGAAGCCGACTCAGATTTCTTCTTTGTGCCGCCCATTTTCTTGTCTCTCTTGCTTACCACCCTACTGAAAAATTCAATAATGCCAAGGACTTGTGCACCGGTATTTTTGAAGATATGATCAGACTGTAATCATTTACTCTACTCTTGCTCGGAGCTTACTGTGTAATAATTTCAATTTGCATGAAAGGCCGCAAAAAGAGTAGCGTACTTAACAATTAATCACCAAGTGGCTCAATTTACTAAATTGGGAAAAGAAACTCTTGCCAATCAATTATATTTTATTCAAAAATAACTACTTATTTGAAGCAAAAATTTGTACTTACTTCCATTCCATGATCGCTTGAAGATCTTGTACCTCATGATTTGACAGGATGATGCAAGGGTATTGACTAAAGTGATGGTATAATTATTATGACATGACTGAAGAGACTTATGGATGACGAAGTCATTAATAAATACAGGCTATTATGGCAGATTTTATTTACAATGACAGAAGAAGGCACATGTACCAATGTACGATAATCAAAGCATTGGAAAAGATTTGAAAATTTTTCTAGAAAGGAGTTGGAAAAATGAAAATGAATAAGTTTTGGAGAATGCGTAAAGCATGCATTTGGACAAAGAAAGTGGTGGAAGTTCTGGAGCATGCGTAAGGCATGCATTAGGAACTGGAAAAGTGGATAAGTTCCGGAGCATCGCTAAAAGATGCAACTGAAACGGTGATCAAATGAAAGTTTTGAAGCATCATTGAAGGATGCATCCGAAGCAACAAAAATTTCTGGAGCATCGTCGAAAGATGCAGCCAAAGCAACGACAATGAAAGTTTTGAAGCATTGTCGAAAGATGCAGCCAGAGCGGAAACCAATGAAAGTTTCGGAGCATCGTTGAAGGATGCAGCCGGAGCAGCGACAAGATGAAAGTTCTGGAGCATCATTGAAAGATGCAGTCGAGGCAGCGACCAGATGAAATTTTTGGAGCATCGTTGAAAGATGCAGCTGGGGCAGCGACCAGATGAAAGTTCTGGAGCATCGTTGAAGGATGCACCCAGAGCAGCAACAAATGAAAGTTCTGGAGCATGGTTGAAGGATGCAATCAGAGCAGCAACAAATGAAAGTTCTGGAGCATCAGGCATTCAGATCATCAAGTTCCAAAGCACTGGCCAGCTGAATGATCAAGTTCTGGAGCATCATGGAACTGTGCTCTGGAAGTTGTTATTCCTTTATGAAAGGTCCTGCCAAATAAAAATACGTGTTAAGTTTGAAAATTTATGAAAGATGCTAAAAAAAAATGAATTAAGTACATATGTCTTTTTTTATTACAATTTTTCATCAATTTTTTTTTTTTTCATAACATATAATCATTTAAATCAAAATAGACTCTGCCTTGGTAGAGTCAATACATTGGATTTCTCCTTGCATTTCTACCAACTTTGTAAATTCTTCTTTATTAACTAGTTTGTGATAAATACGTAGGCGATGACCATTTACTAAGAGAGTTCGTGAATCAACATCGATAGGTTTTAACTAAACTGTGTCATTCGAGAAAACCTCAGAAATTTCATATGGCCCTAGCCAATGAGTTCTAAGTTTTCCTTTATGATCTTTATATCTTGAATCGAATAGTAGGGCCCAGTCACCATTATGAAATTCTCTTTCTTTAATGTATTTTTCGTGCCAAACTTTTTGTTGATGTTGAACTAATTCCGTTTGATGAACAACATCTAGACAAAGCTCATCCAACTCATTTAACTGTAAAACTCGTTCTATTTGAGCTCGTTTCAAATCTAGACCCAATTCCATAGCTGTTCGGAGGGTTTGAAGTTCAAATTCAATGGGAAGAAGAGGTTTCTTTCCAAAAACAAGCTCATAGGGACTAAATCCAGTTGTAGATTTCCATGTTGTATTATATGCCCAAACAGCTTTAGGCAATTTCCTGGCCCAATCTTTTCTTCCTAAAGAGACAGTTTTTGTCAGTATGTTTTCTAACTCCCTATTAGTCACCTCTACCTGACCATTTGCTTGAGGGTGATAGGGGGATGAATTCTTATGGCTCACCTGAAAATGGTCTATAAATGCTAGGAGGACTTTGGACATAAATTGGGTTCCTTGATCTGTAACAATAGTTTGAGGGGCTCCAAATCGAAGAAAAATTTTGCTATAGAGAAAATTAGCAACTTGCTCTTCTCTAGCAACTCATAAAGCTTGAACTTCAGCCCATTTTGTCAGATAATTAGTACAGACTAATATATATTCTTTCCCTTGTAAGGAAGGATCTATGGGGCCGATAAAATCTAACCCCCATTTTTCAAATGGTTCCAAAGTTACCTGGGGTTGCAACGACATCTCTATCAAAGCAATTGGTCTTCCTACTCTTTGACATTCATCACAATGACGAACATAATTTTTAACACCTTTATGCATTGAAGGCCAATAATATCTAGTACCTAGTATTTTATGGGAAGTTCTTTTTGCAGAATAATGACCCCCTAAAGGATCATCGTGACAGGCCCTCAAAATACTATAAGTTTCATCAGCCCTAACACATCTTCTCAAAACCATATCAGGTCCACAATGAAATAAAATCTCATTAATCCATTTAAATGGTGCACATTCTCTAATAAGTCGCTTCCTTTGTTTAAATGTAAATTCAGGAGGTACTTCAGAAGTAGCCAAATAGTTGGCAATATCAGCAAACCAAGGAACCTTTATAGAGATAGCAAAAAAAATTCATCAGGGAACTCATCTTGTACAGGTGCTCGATCACCCTCTTCTTGTTTAATTCGAGATAGAAAATCTGCCACCTCATTAAATTTTCCTAGTTTGTCAAGTATTGTGACATTGAACTCCTAAAGAAGTAGTAACCATCTCGTTATTTGACCATTAACTACAGGTTTATTCATTAAATATTTTATAGCTAAGTGATCTATGTAAACTGTAACTTTATATCCTGTAATATAATGACAGAAGTTTTTAATGGCATGAATGACTGCTAAGAATTCTTTTTCTGTTGTCGTGTAATTTCTCTCAGCAGACGTTAAGTTTTTACTAATAAAATATATGGCATATTTACCCCCATCCTCATCTTCTTGCCCTAATACTGCACCAATTGCATCATCCGAAGCATCAACATAAATGTGAAAGGGAAGACTCCAATTTGGTCCACATCGTACAGGAGCAGAGACCAACTTTTCTTTTATCATTTCAAATGATTGTTGACACTCAAACGTCTAATTAAACTCCACATCTTTTTGGAGGAGAGAAAACATAGGGGCCACTATCTTACTAAAGCTTTCTATGAACCTTCTATAATATCCAGCATGCCCAAGAAAACTTTGAACATCTGTTTGTGTTTGAGGTATAGTTAATTGTTGTATGACTTCAATTTTTTTAGGATCAACTTTTATTCCCTCAGAGGAAATGTGATGGCCTAATACTATTCGTTGTTCCACCATTATTAAACACTATTCGTGGCTAAGGGACAGTCGATTTTCCTCACAAAACTGCAAAACCCTATCCAGGTTTTGAAGGGCTTCATCATAGGTTGACCCATATATTGTGAAATCATCCATATAAACCTCTACACAATCATTAACAAGTGCTACAAATATAGCCAAAATGGCCCTCTAAAAAGTAGCTGGAGCATTACAAATTCCAAAAGGAAGAACTCAGTATGCATATGTACCCCAAGGACAAGTAAACGTGGTCTTGTATTGGTCTTCTAGTGCTACCTAAATTTGGTTGTAACCACTAAATCCATCTAGGAAAGAAAAATATTTCCTTCCAGCTAAATTGTCCAAAACTTGGTCAACAAATGGTAAGGGAAAATAATCTCTAAAGGTGGTTTTATTAAGTTCTCTATAATCCACGCAAATTCTCCACTTGTCTTTTTTCTTTGGTACTACTACCATAGGTGACACCCACTTACTATCTGAGATAGGATAAATAAATCCTGCATGGAGGAGTTTCTCAATCTCTACGTTAACAAGATCCTTTAATGCAGGGTTGAGTCGCCTCTGTGGTTGACGAACAGTTATATTAGGATCAGTATAAATGTGATGAGTACAAACACTTGGGTGAATACCCCTCATGTTTGTATAATCCCAAGAAAAATCTTTAAACCTTTTTACCAACACATTAAATAATTTATCCTCTTGTATTTTTGTCAACCAACTATTGATATTCACAGCTTTTCCTGGTAACAATGTAATTGTTTTTGTTCCTGGATAAGCCGAAGTGACAGTATGTATTCGTCGTAACAAAGTGTTGAGAGGAAAACTATGAGGTATAAGTCGGTGAAATCTTGTAATATCATTAAAGAAATAACTCATTCTAGGAATCATATTAGCCAAGGGACAAGGCATCCCCATGGTAACATAATTTTGTTCCATCCCACTTATATCAATCGATTGTCCCAAAATTTCTGGTACATCCTCTATTACTTCTTCACTAGAACTTATAACCAAATGTGCTACCTCATTCACTAACTCATCCTCTAAGTCTTCTTCATGCTGTTTAATCACTACCATGGCCAAAGAGGCCAGACTGTCCTGCCCACTAAATTCTTCTAGTTCATCAACCCAAACTTTATTATATTCGGTTGGTTTAGCAAGAGGATATAAAAATAAACGTTTACTATCTGGACCATGTGAAATGGTCATACCTCCTTCTCGACAATCAATTTTAGCAGCGACAGTAGCCAACCATGGTCTTCCCAAAATTATTGGATAACTATCTTCAGGTGTAAGTGATTGAATTATTTGAAAGTCAACTGGATATTCCCATCCATCAACTTTAACAAGAACATTTTTTATAACACCTTTTGGAATGGCTATAGACTGATTTGCCATCTGCAAGACTGTAGTTGTAGAACTTAAATTTGTAAGACTTAATTTCTCCATTACATCTACTGTCATTACATTAATAGCTACTCCCAAATCCACCAATGCATTAGGTATTGCTACCTCATTAATTGTAATAGTAATCAGTGGACTCCCCGGATCATCATATTTTGGAGCAACAATATTCCCAGACAAAAATTCAGCTAGATAACCATCAATATACACAGTGTTTATTTTCTTTGGTTTCCTTCCTGGGGTTCTAATACACAGTTGTTTGATCAACTGATTTAACTCAAGAATTTCCTTTATTGCCTGTAGCAAAGGAACCTCTATTTGCAATTGTTTAATTTCCGAAATTAATGCAGTTTCAGAAGCTAATGACATTTCTAGAGTATCTTTCAAAATTGTTGATTTTAGGCGCTCCGGAAATGGTGCTTGAGTTTTCTCCTTTGAAAGGATATCTCTTTTCTCCTTTGGAGGAATATCTTTACTAGACTTAGTCAAAGACTGACCTTCCTCCTCCCAAGGGAAACTAGCAGCTCTTGCTACTGAAGACTCAGTAATATCCGTAGGTGGTATAGTATCTTTCTCAAAATTTTGAGAAAGAGGTTTGTCCACTACTTCCTCAATAGTGGGTGATTGAAGTGTCCTACCAGAACATAACTGAACATTTCCACAATGAATTGCATTAAGGCCTATGACATGATCTTGCTTCGTAGTGTATACCCGAGTATTCTATCTACTATTCTTTGGATTGGGAAGTGGTTGCACCAGAAGTTGAGGTTGATTCACCTGCTCAGTCTAAGGAATATTCTAAGGTGGTGGCAACAAGTTTTGTTGTTGATTCCTCCTAGGAACAGTATAAAATTGATTTTGTCCTTGATTCCATTGGGGAGCAATATGTTGTGGGTACCATTGTTGTTGTGACTGGTTTGGCCATTGTTGTGTTCCCCATGATTGACTTTCCCATTCAGGAGATCCCTAATAAGAAGTTCCCCAAGTAGGTTGTGGAGGATAGGGTTGATTCCAAGGGGGAGGCCATTGATTACCAACCCAGTTATTCTAGGGTCTCCATGCAGAATTAGAATTCTGGCCATAAGAAAAATTACCTCCCTGGCGCTGATTTAGCACATTTATTTCTTCTTCAACCTAAGCAGTTTTTTTCTTAGTATTCTTAAGATCAGTAAGAAGCTCACATTGATTGGTAGGGTGGCTTTGCTCACAAATTTGACAAACATGAACCTTGTCTAATGGGCACTCCTGTAAAAGATGTTTATTTCGACACCTAGGACAATAGATTGACAAAGTCTCAGGGTTACGTGTCTTTGCTTGTATACCATCCAACATAGTATTCAATTGGACCAGTATGTCTATCTTTAAATTTTCTATTTCTTCTCAAAGTTTACCTATCTTGTTAATCCCTTCGAAAATATTTGTTTTTCGGATTCCTCCACGAGTACGTGAAAAATTGCGATACAAATCACATATGTCTTCAAGGTTTAATTGAGACACATCACCTTTTCCCATTAAATCAAGACTTCTTCTTGCATCATCATCGAGTTCTTTAAGAAATATAGTCTTGAGAATCTCAACACTAATTGTTGTTTCCCCACATCGTTTAGATAAGAAAAGAAACCTATCCAAATAGTCTTCTAGACTCTCTTCCTCATTCTGTCAAAGTTTAAATAGCTCTTCCTTACGATCACTCACCCTACAATAACTCTGATATTTATTCAAAAACACAATATCCATTTCTTCCCAAGTTGTAATACTTCCGGACGGTAGTCCCATAAACCAACGCATTGTTGAATCCTTCAAAGTAGAAGGAAACAACTTCAGTTTTTGGTTGTCATTTTTATAGTCATAGGTTTGACAGAGGACCTTAAATTCAAAAATAAATTGGTATGGATCTTCCTAAGATAAACCACAAAAGGTTGGAAGGAAAGCTGGAGAATTTTTTTTCATTGTTGTATCATCATTTGCATCGAGAGCAACAGGATAAGTGAACGTCCTAGGTAGTGGAGGATCATTATTATTACAGTTTGCACCATTACGGTTGGCTTCTGCCCTCTGATCTCCCATGATGTTTAGAGGAATATGCTCCTTGACAAGAGGTTGTACTACAGGATGATCTTCTAGGAGATAGTGGAAAGCCTCAGGTGGGTTAGGCTCAAGTAATTCGTTAGCAGAATAATCTTATGAGCCTTGGGCCTCCCTTTGTATAACTGGAACGTATTTTGGGGGGGTCTTTGGTATAAATCATTCATGAGGGCCTCTTTTCCTGACCATGCAGAAAAGGAAGCCACAAATAATATTTTTGTCCTAAAAGAGGTATTCTAGGCGTCTTCTATTAACACTTTAAGCAAAAGAAGCGAAACGGTCCCTGACAACGGCGCCAAAATGTGATAGGCTATCGTTAGGTCCCGTTACTTTAGAATAAAATATTCAATTTGTCGACCGGGTAGTGTTTAAGGCAATCTACAATAGAAGAGTTCTAGAGTATCTCCCTCAGGTTCCTAAACTTTTTAAGAACAACTTCAAATTAATTCTAACTTCAAATTGTTTAACTGTCAAACTGAAAAGTAATCTATTCCTAAGAAAACAAAAAATGCTTGAACTATAAACATGAGTATACTAATTTAGAAAGCATAATAACTAAGTTAAAAATCATAGAATCAATTTAAACTAAGAAGCTGATAAATTATAAGAACAAAAAATCTTTTAGCAATCCATAAAATATTTTCTTAACAGTCAAAATTCCAACAATAAGTAACAGAAACTATAGAAGTTGAAAAGATAACAAATACTTCAAAGCTAAGAATTCATAACAGTGAATTTAAATAACTCTCTACAAAACATCAGTATAACAAAAGAAAACACTTATCTACTCCCGTCGAGTGGCCAACTCGTGGGACAACACATTCATTCTCAGCTCACATCCACAGCTATTTCAGGAACACCTCTATTAATCATAGTTATCATCCATAACTCATAACTCAGAATTTCAAATAACAATCTCTTTATTTATAAACCTTGGAAAACATTTTGACAGCATAACATTACTTTCACTGTATATCTTACTTCCAATGACTGTATCTTTTATAGAGAAACTGTAACTACATGCTATATTTCATATGGTATGGATAACCATTGAAAAATATCTAAATAGATCTACAAATAACTCGTCTATCTTTAATCCTATTACACAACATTTAAGAGGCTCAAGTTGAGCCATAAAGTCTTTAATTCAAAAGATAACAGAAATAACATCTTTTAAGAACAACAACATTTTCGTTCCATCATCCTGAAGTTCCAGAGCATATTTCTAGCATATATCTCTAATTGTTCTGGAGCATGTGCTAGCTGGATACTTCAATCTGTAACTTGATTGACCGATTATTATCTACAAAACACTTAAAACAACCCATTAAATATGTATTGGAAAATTACTTTAAGAAATCAAAAGAAATAAAGTTTATACAAATTCTTACTAAAATTAAGCAATTATTTCTTCTAAAATTTAATTAATTGGCAGAGATAGAGATTTTCATGTATGAACCAGGTCTTTGTGGTATTATTATGATGAGGTTATTTTTACCTCATCAGTGGTCATGAATGGTATGAATGAGGATTTGTTTTTGAAGAAGCAAGAGTTGCTTAAAGATTGGAAGGAAATCTTGGAAAGAGAGGAATCCTTCTAGAATCAAAAGTCCCACGAACTCTGGATAAAGGAAGGTGATCACACTCAAAAAATTTCCATAACTCAACACAAGTTTGGAGGGAGGCCAACAGGATTTCAAGCTTAACTCTTGAGGATGGCTCGAGAGTGGAAGATGCAAAAGAAATCGCCTTGGAAGCAACAGGCTACCTTCAAAGACTGTTGAATAACTATGAAGGCTCTCACATAAAAGTATAGGCTACTTTACTAGATGGCATTCCCAGGTTAATTAATGAGTAAAATTGGATCTTGACTACCCCATTCACGGCTGAAGAGATAAGAGTTGCCACCTTCCAGCTTAACCTTGAAAAGGTGTCGAGCCCAGACGGCTTTCTTGCATCCTTTTTTTGAAAATGTGTGAGTTTCATTGACACTGAGGTGGTGGATGTGGTGGAAGAGGCTAGAGCTTCTAACAGGATCTTGAAGGAGGTAAACAACACATTCTTGGCTTTAATTCCATAGAAGGAAAAGTCCCAGTCACTGGGTGAATTCCAACCTATTGCGCTATGTAATAATTTGTACAAAATAATGGCAAAGGCTATGGCCAATAGGCTTAAACCCCTCCTCCCTCTGATCATTTCAGAGGAACAAACAGGCTTTGTGCCAGGGAGGTCGATACTTGATGGGGTGATTGTTGCTCAAAAGGCAATTCACTCACTCCAAACTAGGAGAAATTAAGGAATTCTAGTGAAGTTAGACATCAAAAAAGCTTATGATATGGTGGATTGGCAATTTCTTTGTAAAATGCTGGAAAGGTTTGGCTTTGCAAATGAGTGGATAACTTGGGTCTTCAGCTGTATCTCCTCCCCTAGGTTTTATGTTTTGGTGAATGGCGAACCTACTGGCTTCTTTGAGGTTTCCAGAGGCCTGCAACAAGGGGATCCCCTGTCCCCATTTCTATACATCATAATGGCAAAAGCTTTGGGTAGGTCTATCTTACGAGCTACTTCTATTGGTCAATTATTCGGCATACAGATCATAAGTGGCATTCCTATGGCTATGCACCAACAATTTGTTGATGACACTCTTCTGCTCAAGGAGCCTCATAGATTGGAAGCTTTGGGTTTCAAAAGGATTCTATCCAATTATGTGATTGCCTCTGGTCAATGTGTAAATGAAACAAAGTCTAACATTTTCTTTATAAATACAGATGCCAAGATTTCCAAAGAGGTGGTGTCAATTCTAAATTTTAAGATTGGGAAGCTGCCAATGACTTATCTCAACCTTCCTCTGGAGAAAGGGGTAAGAACTGGTAATCTTTGGGATCCTCTGCAAGATTGAGTTAGGAGCCATTTGGATTCCTGGGGAGGCCATTAGTTGTCTATGACTAGGAGGATTGTCAAGTTGAAGGATGTTATTTCTACTTTTCCAATATACTTAATGTCTTTCCTAGCTTTGCTGGAAAAAAAGGTCATAAAAATCAACAATAGCATGTGAAGCTATCTTTGGAAAGGCACCTTAGAGAAGAAGAAATATCCTCTCATTTCCTGGGACAATATTTGCAAATCAAAAGCAAAAGGAGGAGTGGGTATTAGAAATCTACTAAAAAAAACAAAGCTTTGGGGGCAAAGCTGATTTGGAACATGTACACTCGGTGTGATGCAAAATGGGCCAAGATTTTGTGAAGTAAGTACATGGTTGATGATGATGCTTCTAGCATTTCGATCACTAAGGAACTTCCAAGAGGTTCGAGGATTTGGAATTTTATGCGAGCCTACCTTCCACTCATTTAGGAATGACTTTCTTGGGATGTCCATGATGGGAGGTCAACAAGGTTTTGGGAGGACTCATGGGGTGGGCACTTGAAGCTCACCGATATTCAAGAACTGACTCATGCCAG
Organism: Sequoia sempervirens; assembly: GCA_007258455.2. NCBI lineage: Eukaryota > Viridiplantae > Streptophyta > Pinopsida > Cupressales > Cupressaceae > Sequoia > Sequoia sempervirens. Next base: position 5,289,106 of record VDFB02252616.1, on the reverse strand, counting down.
ACAAGTTCTACAGAGGGAATGGGGAAGCTATGTGCAAGATTATATGATGGAGGTAAGAGAGGATGGTGGTTCTATTTTTTTGTGGAGGCCCTTTGAGATGGGGCCAATCTATGTGGAGGAAGCAGCTATTTTGCGTCGGGAGGTGGAGTCAAGAGTGATTTCTATACAAGCGGGGGTGGAAAAACTTCTATGGGTCTGCTCGGTATCTAGGTAGTTCCTGTCCAAAGATGGCTACAAGTTGCAATGTGTGGATGAAGCGGATTCAATGTTGCCTCTGCAGTTGTGTTGGGATAAGGCATGTCTTCCAAAAGCAGGCTTCTATGCGTGGGCGGCTTTGCAGAACAAGGTTCTCACGGTAGAAAATTTCAAGAAGATGGGTTACTAAGGTCCATCTTGTTGTGTAATGTGTCATAAGGAAGAAGAATGCATCAATCATCTACTTGTGGGATTCCCTTTTGCAAAGGCTTGTTGGAAATGGTTGTGTGCAAGACTTGGTTGGAGTGATGCTCTACCAAACGATGTTTTGGCTCTCTTCAAGGCCTGTCTGGTTCTAAAAAGAAGCATAGTATATAGTGATATGTGGGTTGTCATCCCCTCTCTGATTGTCTGAGAGCTGTGGAAGGAGAGGAATTGTAGGATATTTGATGAGACCATAAATTGTCTCATATTTTATCAAAGAAAATCATCTATTTCTTCTTAATGCATTAGTGTTAAATTGGATTTGAGTAATGATTGAAAGTTCTTCAACTTGTTTAAAGTAGAATATAAAGTAAATGTTTGATTTATTTTTACTAATTAAATGTGATCCAAATTTCCTCTAATATGTCTCCATGAATTGGATAATATACTGCAAATAAATGAGTTATTAAATAACTCATGGTAAGAAGGAGCTTCATAGACACTTGCAACAGAGAGCTCTATACACTTGAAGCAGTTAACTCCTGAAAGCTTTAGAAGGATTTGAAGAAGTAATGAGAAGATTGAGAAGACTCCCAGCACACTCCTACATTCATGCAAAATCATGGAGCATCAATCATTCCTAAATTAATGGGATGAGTATTGTTTCATGTTGAGTTCAAAGATCTCTCACAATTATTAAATTTTATGCTTCCCTCTTCCACCAAAGATAACTCAAGTTACCACATCAATCAATTGTTGTTGCATGATTATATCATGTTATTCATACTAAATATCAATGATTTGGTTGATTGAACTGAAGAATAATTCCTTCATTCACGTTCAACACTTGAAGACTTCCTAAAAATCAGGCGTGCATAAATTGTGAAAAATGCAGTCTTAGTAAAATAGTGATATCTCCCTCGTTTCTCAATGAAATTCAAAAATTAAAAATGATCTAGAAAGAATATTTGAAGATATACAACCCTTTTTGTAATTTGGTGTGATTTGTAGCAATCAAGGATCAGTACGCGTCAGAAAATGACTGAGATAAAAGTGGCGTGATGGAGGACAATGACTTCAATTTTCTTAAATTTTTGTAAACGACCCCTCAAAAATAGGATCTTGGATCCAAATTCTTAGTGGATTGGTTGGATAGATATATAATATGAAGTCTATAAATACAATTTAATCATTTTATCAAAAGGAGGGGATTAGAAAGGCTTGTTTCAACCTGAGGAAATAGGATAGTTTTAGTTTCATTTCCAGCAATGTATTTCCAACTTTCTACAGTAAATTTGAATTCAAGAAAGTTTTTCATTTCTAGTAATTGTGAAGTAGTTTAGTCTTTTCAATTCATGCAAGTGTTCCTTAGATTATTTCTCTTTCATGCAAATAGTATTTAAGATTAGTTCCCTTTCATGCAAATATGATTTATTTTTGCAAGTAGAATTGATTGTCAAGCAATTTTTCTACTTTCTCTCTTGCATACAGCCATGGACACCACCTTGGATTGATAAATTAAATGATGAGGATTACAATTACCCCATCAATATTCATCGACAAGGTGAAAGATTTACCTTCTTTTGTAAACAAACTTGAGGCGGCTATAGTGGAGGTGGTAAATTGTATGGTGGTGCAAAAGGATCTTGAAGATGTTGTCTTCACAGAGTGGGATGCCAGAATGCACAAGGCATGGTATGGGCTACAATTCCCAAAGCCAATTGAATCTAAATCAAAACCAATGAAGGTGGACAAAAAGCAGGTGGTGTGGCTGCCCCCATTGGTTGGGTGGCATAAGCTAAAACGGTACCTCTAGGGGAAACCCTGGGGCTTCTAGGGTTAGGTGTTGCATCAGGGATGACAAAGGGGAGACTATGGTGAAGAGAGTGGTGTCCCTGTCACATGGTACCAATACAGTCACTGAACATAAAGCTTTGATCGAAGGACTATGACTATGTAAGGAGTTGCATCTAAAGAAGGTAGAGATCGAAGGTGATTCAATGGTGGTAATTCAGGCTTTGAAATTGGGAAAAATGGTTGATTGGAGATTGTAAGCTTTAATTGGTGAAGCATGTTGTGCCTAACAAAAGGTTTGAGTGAGTATACGGTGAAACATGTTTATAGGGAGGCCAGTGGGGAGGCAGATAGGTTGGAAAACTAGGGGGTGGATGGCTTGACATCTACTCAAATCTTCAATTGAACTGGAACTCTACCTTCCACGACAACTTGGTAGAGATTTGGGCCATGTGTTGCTATGTTAGATGGGACATACAACGGTGTTGGACTAGATTGGAAATGTTTTTCCATGGCGACATACAACAGTATTGGACGGGAGCAGTGATGTTTTTCCAGCTCGTCATATGGTTTGTTTTGGTTCATTTTGACTGAACTTGCATTGTAATGCTTGGCTTCGGCCTTAACTTCATGTACTGGGTGGGTGGATTCATCCTGTAGGTTGGGATAGGGGCTTGTATGGTGGTTTTTTTTGTCTGAGCTTGGGAAAAAGTCTGTATCTGGCCCATGGATCTAAATTGTACTACAACTTATTTTATATTAATATAAATATAACATTTACGTACCAATTTTTTTTATCAATTACCAATAAATCTAATCCCCCCACTTGCAAGGGAATATTCCAAGGGGATATTCCTCCTTTGCACATTCCTCCAAAAGGAATATTTCCAAGTAATATTCCTACCTCTTTTGTACATTAAAACTTTGTTTTAATTTGCTAAATATCTATTTCCCTCACCCATGAGAATATTCCAAAGAATGTTCTCTTTCTTCACTCATTTGAAAAAGGGGAATATTCCTTTTTGAAACAAACTCTCAACAAACATTTGGGAAAGATTTTAAAAGTGTGTTTGTTTAGATAAAGGTGAACCCTTGATGAGAATCCAAGATCCATGCCTCCAACTTCCTCCATCCTTGACCACTGATTAACCTTTTTAATCTCAACCCTTCATTTCTCATTTATCCTCCTATAAATAGGTCACTATTTGGAGACAAATGGATCCATCTTTTAACATCAAACTTATGTTGTTAAAATCACTCTCACTTGCACTTACATTTAGCATCTTTTTAGCTTTATTTACTTGAATATTAGCTTAGCTTCCATTAATAGATTCCATGATAACATAGATGCATACATTTAGCTTATTTGTTAATTAGGGTTTCAATATTTTTAGCTTAAAATCCATTTAGATTAGCCTTGCATTCACACATATTGATCATCTTAGCATAAATCATGTTAAAATAGCTTGCATCATGTTATTTTAGCATTTAAATCATGTTTAATCACACATCTATCATCAGTTTCATCAATTCTCTTCAATAGAATCGATCAAAATAGACTCATTTATCCATGGGATTGGGAAAGGGTTGCCATTCCACATCAATGTGGCACCACTCCCCCAATAGGATAAGTTTCAATGGATTAGAATAGGTATTTCTAAAGCTTGCGTAGTTTAATATGTTAAGTTTTAATGGATTCCTAGTTTAGTTTTGTTGATTGATCTTATTGGGATTAACGTTTAGTGGCTTGAATATGCTTCATATCCTCACGGATCAAGTGCAGTCAACCCATACTAATCTGTCAGTCACATTTTGGTGCTAGAAGGAGGGCTTGAACTAACTAAACTGACAAATTTCTTGTCAAATCTTTGTTTTCCTTTTGTTCATAGGTACAACAGCGCTATTGATTATCCAACGACACATTTGATGATGTGTTGCTATATAGCAACACACTTGATTTTTCAATTTGGTAACGCATAATTAATTTCGTCATCGCATTTTAATTTAATGCTGCTAATGTCATTTTTTAACACATAATGAATTTACTTTTAGCGACACTATCAATTTGGTGATGCATTTGACTTCACTATTTTCTATAGAGGGTCGCTATCAATTTTTCAATCTAGTGACGCACATCCAATACAGTGACACTATTGATGAATTTCAACGACGTAATTGATTTTAGTGTCGTGAATTATTCGTACACAGGACAAAACTATTTTTTTGACATGTTTTTGAATTGTTTTGCTTTATCTGACCTCTAACATGTCTCTGACTTTTTGTACTAGTTTTTAGGCTAATTGGGTTTTGTGGGTTGGATGATCAAATTCGAAATGAAGAAGCATTCTTGTCATTAAGTCTTATAATTGTAACAAGTGTTTCGACACTTTTGGGGAAATTATAACCCATTTATGATGCTTTTTATTTCACACTTTAGGACCAAACTAGCTTTCAATTGGGTTTTAAAATGAACGCTCAAATTGGCTAAAATTGAACCCTCGCATCATTTTTTTTGTTGGATTAAAATTGAATCAAACAACTTCCACACTTCATTTAGTGCTTAAAATGAATTCACTTTGCTATGATGGATTAAAACAAATATGTGTTTGACTTGTCTAAATATACTTGTTGTGTTTATCCAATCCCCTTGCGCTTCATGTGATCTTAGGTGAAGAGAAATGTACACAAGCATATTTTTATTGCTTGGAAGCGTTTATCCTCTCCCCTCGCACCTTTTGGAAATATTGGGTGATGAAAAGAATTTTATGCTTCAAACATGTGTAACCTTTAGAGGGAATGTCTCCCAACTTGTGAGAGGGAACGACCCAAGCGGTGCTTTCTATCCAGCTCGCTATATAAATAATTTGGAGTGATGAAAGTCACTAACCAATTGGTTGTGGTTGTCCCATACCAACAAAACTATCCCCTAGCATCCTTGTGATGCGTTAAAACCCTTAGATTTTTCTAAGGGTTGGGAGGCCTCTTAATTGAGTGAAACACTGCGTGTATGGCACCAATCTATCCTAGATATGGTCACTAAAAACCTTGTTGTAGTGGCTAACCAAGTCCAATTCTGAAACATATTTCAAGATAGTGCATGGGAGTAGCACCACTCCCAGAAGTTACTCACCATGTCTATTTTTGATTGAGGCATAAAGAAAATGAGGAATGGACTCCTTTTCTTGGCGTGTCAAGACGTTACATTTCCTTGACATAGCCTATTTGTCTATTTCATCTTCTCAGATTAATCATCTCTTCTGATGGTTGGTAGGCCTACCGAAAAATACATACCTGATCTATGTAGGATTGTAAATGTTTGAGATTCAATTTAACACTTGCTAGGTTCCAAAACAATTGAAAACAAACATAAAAAAATCTTTTCAAAATTTCAAACCCTCTAGTCTAAGTATGGATACCCTTTGACAAAACCTTGATATTGATGCTTGTCCCAAGAATTTATTCTTAGGGACTTCTAAATATATTGGTTTATATCTCAATCCATACTTCCCAAAGTTAACCTAGGTAACTATGCCCTTAACTTCATCCTTTTCACAAAATGGACTTTGTGGAATTGATGATGTTTTTGACATAGACATTTAGTTTGAACTTAAGAAAGACAAGTGTTTTTGGTAAAAAGAAACTCATTTAAGCAAGATAACTTGAAAAATTGAACCCCACATGACCATTTGGCATCCGATTGCGCTAGTTAAACAACTCAATGCTATCATTCAACCAAAATTTAAACTTATTAAAGGATAACAAACCGATATAATTAGTAGTTTGAGAAGATTCACTTTTGAAAAAAAGGAAACACCAACCCAGTGGAGAAACACAACATACATTATAGATGAAGAAGAGGAACAAGCTGATATTATGACTGGAAGGCACATATTACCACCCCCGGCAGGGCAATAAATATCCTCTTTTCTTATATAAACATGAAGTTCTCTAAATGATCTCACACAAAATAAAAATTCCCAAGAGAAGGTCTACATCTCGTCACTTCAAACTTAGGCATCATAGTCCAAAAGATATAAAAAAAAACTTAATGAACTTTATCAAAATAGGACTAGATTGACAAGGAACTCCTATATGCATGCTTCAAGGAATAATCCTGAATCGTATGCCTTCTTTGAAAGTCAAAATGTTGGTCTTTTCCATGATTTTGAACTCCTCTAAATGATCTCACACAAAATCAAAATCCCCAAAAGAAATTCTACATGTCGCTACTTCAAACTTAGACATCATAGTTCAATGCATTAGAAAATGTATCCTATAATAGTACTGCAATGGGAACAAGTTGGCAACAAGGTTTTATAGACTTATTCTGCTGAACAATCCAGATATGTATTCTCAATATGAGCCCTTCATTTAAATCAAACATTGGTCATAGGATTTGAAAACTTTAAAAGGTCTAGCATGTTTCTCACCACCTTGATATTTGAAAAAAAAGGTTCACTCTAGGTCAACATTGGGTAAAACATTTCATCCACCCCTTCATCAAAATCCAAATTTCACTTCACCCAAACTTTGTAAAATTTTGAACACACTAACACCTTTTGACTTAGACATCAATCAACCCAAAACCTAACTTAGCTACTTTGTATGTGAAATGAATCCTTTTCCATCCATTTGGTTAAGTTAGTTATCATCTTTGAACTCGTTTATCTTAAAGGTCACAAGTATACCTTACAGATTCACAAGTTCATAAACATCCTTTTTTCCAAACATCAAAACATCAAACTTAAGTCAAAAGTGTTGTCCCAAAATGTTTGCAAAGATCACTCCCCACATCATTCATCTTTTCATCTCCCACTACCATTGTTTCTCCAAAAAGACTTAGAGCATCCCTTCTACCTAGATTTGAGTCAACTAGAGAGTTCAAATGTAACAAATCACAACACAACTCTCCCATAGGTGACCCAAATTTTATGGTAAAGAGAAGATCACAACACAAGAGAATCATGGAGAAAACCAAAGTCACATTTACCTCAAGTGATCCCAATCCTTTATAATTTTATCCTAGAAGTCATGTTACCCCAACACAACAACCTTCATCACCATCAAGGCCATATGAGATAGAAGATGTTAAGAACAAATCATTTGGACTTACTAGGGAAGAAATCATTGAACATCAAGCCTTATAAAATGTAGCTCCAATTTCCCCAATTTTGTTGCACAATCATTGACAAAAAGCTTGACTTCATCCACTATACAAACAACTCCATCACTAGGGTTCAATCAAACACCAACACACCTAGCATTGCAGCTAGTCTTGCTAAAGAATTTGGTCATACTCTTCCATTTGAAATCAAAACACTTGTAGGTACCTTCGATAATGATCATCCTCAAACTACCACTTGGACACCAACGTTTGGCATCCCACCCATTCACGAGAGTCCTCTACATCAACATAAACCACTTACACTCCATGACAACTTCAACATATCAAGGACACCCATCTTCATCCATACTCATGAGTACCACAAGTGTGCCCAACATCCTACAAAGTAGTGTGGACAAAGTATCACAAGTAGACCCAAAAGGGGCAAGGAAATGCCTAGCTCAACCTTTAACGCAACATGGAACATCTTCATCCAATCCTATTGTTGATACATCAAACCCAACAATTGCCCAAAACACATCTTTTCTATCCATCATCAACCCACATCAAACCAATCCCTTAATCACAAATCATGTTAGCCAAGGTAATACAGTGGCCGCATCCCAAACATAAGAGAATCCCCAAAACATCGGCCAAGGGAATCTTTTCAATCAATGGACTCAAGGTCCTAATGTGCCCTTAACATCGCAATACTTAATGACGCCATCATCATCTTACCCTATGGAGTGGAATTGGCACCCAGTTAGGTCGAGAAAATTGATATCATCTTTTGTGTGCTCTATTTGCATTTACTTTGTTTCCATGATACCTTTTCTAATCACCCGTGGGAACCCAATGGCCATAGTTCTGGTTTCGATGAGAATTTATGCCACAAGGCAGGTGTAATATGTCATTGTCTACAATATACCCATTAGGCTACCATTGTTGCTTGGAAGCCATCCTGAATATTACAATTCAACTAATTAATTCCATCAACATCTAGTTATTAGTTATGCAATGTGAAGTAATACTTTGAGTTTGAAAGATGTGCAATGCAATGTAATCAAAGATATGAATATAAACTACAAAAATCTATTTTTTAGAATTCATTAGTTAAACTCTTTATTTTATTTTCTCTTTATATCTCTAGGCTATGGAAATTCCTTTCAATTTCAAAAAAATAGTTTTTATCTCTTGTTCTACAATTTTTTACCTTTTTTTTAAATCTGATTTTTTCCATATTTTTTCTTGATTTTTGACTGCATGGGACTATGTTTCAGAGCTTTAATGCCACTATTTTTGTACATCACAATGTATTTCACCTTCACCTTGCAGTAGTAGTATTAGTTCTCTCATATTGCATTCTTTATTTTTGTGCATTAGCTACCTTTTTTATGTGTAATAGTGTTGTCATAACCTTATGTGTCTGGTATGTGTGCATGGTAATGTAGTGTTTATATTTGTAGTATTTGTATCTAATTAACATGAAGCTAATAGTAACATTGTAAGCACTTCTATGAGTGTTGGTTTTTTAGTAAATTAGATTGATCATTGCAATTATTTTAACACAAACATGCAAGTACTATTTAAGTAATGGTTGTTTTATTATGCAAACAAGGGTAATCATTACCTATGTAATATAATGTGTTATTTTTTTTCTTTTTGCAGAAATGTATTGATAAACTCAAAAAAGGGGATAAAGTTAGGGTGTTGGATCTGTTTGATGGTGATGTTGTGGGCATTGAGCAGATTCACTCCCTATCTATTGTACATGGAGTCAACTTGAAAGGAATGGGAGATGCAAATGTAAACATTTTAAAGGTCACATGTAGCATACCCCTTGTTTATGAAGACAAAATAGATGGAGTTGTTCGTCTGAAAGAGAAAGAGGGAACCTTCACACGGTGGCCACTAAAATATTTGCAAAAAATGACATAGTTGAACATGTTTATCATGTACTAGTTGTTAGACATCTTGACTCATTGCTTTATGCAGTATTTTGAATGTGTTTTTTAGGGATCTTAATTATCATGGTGTATTTGAAAGAGTTGGAAAATCTTAGACAACTTTGACATTTTTCATTATATTTACATATATACTCTTAGACAACTTTGACATCTTGTAACTTGATATATATATATATATATATATATTTGCATTAAATTTTTTTATTGTAGATTACCTTAATTTATCATGATGTTGAATCAATCTTTTAATTCTAGCATTTTGTACCTTGTTCGTATATGTAATATTTTTATTTGCTTTTATGTTTTAGTTCAAGTTTAATATTATGTTAGTTTTGCATTATAAAAATTGTGGTATTTTTTGCCAGTATTGACATGGTGTGATGGTTTATAGGTGGCATTGTTGTTCTTGCCACCAAGGTTCAAACCCCGTTGGGGTGGTATTGTTAAATGGTTGTATCCGGTTCATAGCTCTGGTCAAAAGCGTTTACCCCTTGAATAAAAAAAAAATTGTGGTATTTAATAAATTATTCATTTCATGACTATATTTATTACCAATTAATGGAAACCAGTAAATAAAAATGACTAAATATATGACTAAAGTAATGACTAAAGTAATGACTAAATATATGACTAAATATATGACTAAATTAATGACTAAATATATGACTAAATTAATGACTAAATATACGACTAAAGTAATGACCAAATATACGACTAAAGTAATGACTAAATATATGACTAAATTAATGACTAAATATATGACTAAATTAATGACTAAATATATGATTAAAGTAATGACTAAATTAATGACTAAATATATGACTAAATAAATGACTACCATTATTAAATAAATGACCAGTTAACAACAATCAATGACTAAATAAATGACTACCATGACTAAATAAATGACTAAATTAATGACTAAATCAATGACCAAATCAATAACCATATCAATGACTAAATAAATGACTAAAATAGTTTAGTCATAAATTTAGTGGTGTTATAAATGAATACAAATAAACCACTAATAGTCACGTGACTAAAATTAGTCATTTATATGCAATTTTTAGTAGTTTATTTAGTCATATATTGTTGTTTGTGTACTAGTGATAGATGACTGGTGAAAAACTTGATCCACCTATGAACAATACGAAGTCACCTATGGACAATGTGTATCTTCCCAAGGATGACTGAATAGACTGGAAGAGTGTAATCACCAATGAACATAGTGGATCCACCCGTGTAGGGATGTATTCGCCTAAGGAAAATGCGAGATCACCTATCTAGGGATGATGGGAGGATGACTAAGGATGATTTTCCCAAGAACAAAGCAGGATCACCCAAGGATGACTAGACAACGATTGATAAAAGGACTAAAGACTGCAAGAAGATAGACATAAGATGGATGATGACAGGATGGATTGAAGATATGTACTATTAAGTAAAAAAAGACAAGCCAAAAAGCACAAGCCTCTAGATTAGTCAAGTAGGTGTGTTAACTTAGTGTAGGCCCACTAGTTGTGAGGCTAATATCTCAAGATTGGTGTGAGGCACCACTCAGTCAAGAGTCGGTAGATGGGGATCTAATGGCACAAGGGCTCACCTTTTCTATTTATTTGGGGGTCCTGAGACCTTTCCCAAAGAGCTCCTACCTCTACTTAGGGAGATACATGGTGAGTATCTTATACCCTACACCACACTAAGCAATGACCAAAAAGTCTTAAGCTAGGCTAATACAGGTGATCTAGTGCATCCTCTAAAAACCAGGAGGGTACGTGAGGCATATTCATGAACACTAGCTCGTCACAACTGTGGGTTGGGAACATCATTCAAGTCATTCGAACCAACCCTACTCTATTAATTCTCAGAATCACTAGAGTATTAGAGCTTCACTAAACATGATGTGACTAGATTGGGGTACAATTTTTGTTTTCCCCTTGTATACCCCGTTAGTTCACATGGTTGAGGTCATCCCTCAGGGTGATGAAATCCCCAAGCAAGCCTCCTAAAGGGAAGGATATTCTAGGCTTTTCTGATCTCTAGGCTCACATGTAGCACAAGGAGAGAGCATACATGCAAACTAGCACACCTAGGTGACAAAAGAAAGGACTTGGATTGATTTGTGATTTTTAATCCCCATCTCACCAAATGGTGCAAGGGGAGAGAAAACATCAATAAACGATCCCAAACATGACAAACAGTGTTAATTGACCCTTTAGAAACTGAAGTGTTCGTAAATTAGTGATAACAAAAAGTTATTTGACTATGAATCTGTAGAAGATATATTAGTAGTGTATTTTTGGTCATGGATAAGTGATATCAAGCTGCACAAGAAAATGATTAAATACAAAAACCAATAAAAATAAAATGAGTGTTAACCCGTAGGGGGTTGGAATACCTACCCCAACAATAGGGGGCATGAGGGGATGGACATAATCCCCTACGTAAGGGGTTTTGGGGTGAAGCCTCCAAAGAATTATTTCTGAAAGACACAATAAAGAGATGTTAAAAAAATTCACCTAAAGTGGATTTTTTACACCTTATGTTGTCACTGATGTACCTAACAGAACCACCCAAGAATAGAGCATAGTCACCCCTAAAGATGATGAAGATGCCTCTTAATGGAGTCACCCCTACACGAGCGAAGCCACTTATGTAGCAATAGATCCACCCTTGTAGCTTATGAAGATCTGGAAGGGTCTGAGTCGAAGCACATCCACCCCTAAAGATGGCGTATTCTCCCATGCAACAAATCCACCTCTGAAGGAAAAACCTACAACTACAAAGATTTAAAACACTTGCAAAAAAATGTTAGCAGACCTGTGACATGGCTCCCACCGAGCATGCCAAAAATGTGTGCAGTGAATTTATGCTTAAAGTGAATGATTTAACTAATAAAAACCAAACAAAAAAATAAGAAAAAAACACTCAAGATTAGGCTAAGAAAGCTCAAACGAGAATAACAAGCCTCTTGTTGAGTAGATTTTCCAATGATTGTCAATAAGATGTGTACTCACTAAAAATTTTGGTAGCATAATGACGCTCCAAGTGAAAATGAGTAAGATCTCCTTTGATAAATGGCTAAGGGTTGGATATATAGATTTGGATGAAAATGGATGAAGGGTTGAAATTGCTTGATAGAGATCAAGGGTTGAGGATAAATGTGATCTCTCAAGCACAGGATTGTGCCAAGTGGTACAAGGAGAGGGCATGAGAGGGAGATCATACTATTTAGCCCAAACAAGACCCATGTGATTGATGTGATGGGGAGGGTTGACCCACTCAATCAAGGATTAAGTGTGTGCAAATGCTTAGTGGGTAGGTTAGGTGGGGATTACGATTAGGATTAGTGCAAGTGAGAGAGTTGGAGGATGGGATATTTGGAGAGAGAAAAATAGGAATTAAATAATTAAATTTAACTCTTATTTGGAAGAAAGGATATTTAGGGATTAAATAAAATAAATAAGGGTATTTATTCAATTTAATAGATGAATGAGATACTATGGTCTATGATTTAGGGATATAAAAGAAATAGATTAGGATGAAAGTTGAGATATATGAATATTAATTAAATAATAATATATTATTTAATTAATATAGAGGATACAAAATTGGTCAAATTAGGGGTAAATTGACCAAACGAAAGTGGTCAATTTCCAATGTCTACATCATCAAATTCAACTATGACATATATCAATCTAGTTTTGGTGGTGCACTTCCATGTTTGTATATTATATTTAAAACATACTCTAGAGCTCCATTTACAAGACATGCTTCTATCTAAAGATTGAAAATTAACAAGACCCTTGTATATTTATCAATTAATAATTCCACATCAAGTTCATCATCTTGACCTCCTTCTAGTGCATTGATACACCCTATTTTTATTGCAATGCTATGTGCAATAGGTATTTTCAATAAATATATTTGTTTCCTATTATAATTATGCATGTCATATTTTTGATAAAGAAATGAATATTATTCTCAAATTCTTCATTAGTTGTAGAGTCTATGCCATCATTAGTTCTTGTCATTAATAATTTCTACTCATCAATAGTTAATTTATATCTTTTAGAATTTTGAGAAGTTGATGGAATCTTTGATGATGATTGCTTTCTCCTTCCCATCTAAATATAAGTGTAGACACTGAAAATTGTCCTTCGCCTATGAACCCGCCTTCTCATATCAATTCCTCCTTCTACATGCATAATTAAATAATTTTAAATATTTAATTATCTTTTAAGGTCATATTCCTCTATTAATTAAATAATTCTTAATTATTTAATTAATTCATTTTTTCCTTTATTCTTCCCTTGATTAATTAAATAAATTTTGTTTATTTAATTACGTCACTAATTAGCCCCTTTCTTTCTATAATTAAATAAATGCTTATTTATTTAATTATTGCCATTTTTCTACTATAATTAAATAATTATTTTAATTATTTAATTATTCATTATCCTCTTCTTCTATAATTAAATAAATTTTATTTATTTAATTATTTACTAATTTGTCATTTTTAATCCACTTTTGAATTAAATTATTATTTAATTTAAAATCCAACATGTCACATGCCTTTTATAATTAAATAATGCTTTTATTATTTAATTATTCACTTCCCTCCTAAATTAAATAATTTTATAATTATTTAATTTTCTCAAACAGTCTCTTTTCCTATGCCAACCTCATTATCTGTGCCATTCTTATCTTCTCTTCTCTCATTAATTTTCCACCCTTGATTGAATTATCTTATAATTCAATCTTGGCCATTAATCCTTATCATTGCCCTAATTTTTCCCTAACCCTATTTCATACTACAACTTTGAATCTTGGCCATTGATTAAGACGTCTTATTGACATCCAATCTCAACCATTAATCCAAATCAGACATTGTCTATAAATCAACCCTCTCATAAGCCATTTGGGGGGTTGATTCTTCAAGTATCCTTATGCTGACAAAATTATTCTTGAATCATTCATCCATTTCTATCTATCATCATTCATCTATCATCTCCATCTCAATATTATGCCACCGAATTGAGCAACCAACATATGAAATCAATTGAATAATTCATTCATCATTGCGTCTATCTGAGGTATTGAAGATTTGGATTAGGTAATGCATGTTATTGTTTTATCATTTTTTATTTTATCCAAATTTTTCATATACATTTTGGTGAACCCGACAACTAATTTTTAGCTCAATATTTTGACAAATTTTGAGGAATTTTGGAGTTGGATCCTTTTTGTTGTAGGTCTTGTTAGCTTTTTGTTATAGGTTTTGCATCATTTTGGGGACAAAACCCTAGCTTTCAAAGATTCAACCATATCTATCAAACGACTATAGATATTTTCACAAAAAAAATTCTATAGGTTGGGGACAACATCAAGAGCTTCCAGTCCGAAAATCAGATTTTTTGGAGTTGTTTTTAATTTTTTATAATTTTTTTTGTTAAAATTTCATGAAAAATCAATTTTGAGAGAAAATTAGCAAATTTTTCAGATATTTTTACATTTATGAAAAGCTCTCTGAATTCTTGTAGGTTCTTGTTCTTTATGTTTTTAATTTAGATGAAAAATAATTAAACAAAAAACAAATCTTTAAAAATTAGGGTTTTACAAAGATTTACTTATATCTCACAAATGGTTGCAGATCTTTTCACAAATCATAATATTTTGACCTGTTTTGAATTTTTTATAAATTTTTTTATAATTTTTCATAAAAAATTAATGTTGGGTACAAAACAACAATTTTTTTAGATTTCATTACATTTTTGGAAAGCTCTGAAATTTCAGTAAGGGTCTATTCTCTATGTTTTTATTTTTGATGCAAAAAATATTTTCAAAAATCAAATTTGTCTTGACTAGCTAACCCTCTAATATTAGTGATCAATTATCTTGTTAGGGTTTTTGCTTTGTTGTTGGTTTTGTGAATGTGCAAAAAAAAAAAACACTTCAAAGGAAAAATTGGATCAAGTGGACAAAAAAGTTGGAGCTAAAGAAAGTCTAGGTGCACACATTCCATCTTTCATCTATAATCATTGCTTGTCAACACACTTCAATTTGGGGCTTAAAAAAACAACTTGTTTGATTACACATTTGGATTTTGGGGTCTAAAATCAATCTTGTTTGTTGTCACATCATTGAAATTGGGCTTAAAAAGAACCATTGTCTTCCATCACACATTTTGTCTTTGGGTTAAAAAGAACAAGTGCTTCCATTTTTTGCTTACACACATTTATTTTTCTAAAGGGAAATTAACAACTACAAGTGTGAATCAAGTGTGTGTGTCCTCCAAAGCACCTCACTTGGTTTGATTTTGTCATACCCTTCTTAGGAGGCCTAATTGGAGCACACACCTCTCCAAGGGACGACCTCAATCAAGGTGTGAATCCAAAGACATGCCTCTTTGGGAGTTGAAATCTTGTCACTCTTGGCTAAGCCCCAAAGAACTTTATACCTTTGGTAAGTGAAGGTGAAGGGTGGGTTACCCCTTTCTCCCAACTATGCGGTAGGATTTTGCTTTCAAATCATCCTTAGTCAACCTTGTGCATCCTATCTTAAGACCTAATTGGCCATACCCACTTGACTAACATTAGGCTTGTTGTTGTGTATTTAAGTGTTTGCTTAATCATAACATTTAATCTTGAAAGAAAAATTTATCATTGTGTTTGGTGTGTGTGTCTGTTCATGAATTTACATGTGAAACTTGTGTTTGATATTTCCCAAGTCAAACTTCCAATAAACACTTGCCACATCATCCAAATCATACAATCTTTTCATTCCACATCATATCCTAATCATCATCATTTTACACCTTGCCAACATTAGAAGACCTAGTACCCCAATTCCAAAACTTCCTCCAATCACTTTATCAAGCACCACAACCCTTAGACCAACAAATTATACATGGGCTCCAAGGCCTCATCCAATGATTTCAACTCAAAAAAACCAATCACCTCAAATGGAACAACTCATAGCACAAGCCCAATACCTCATGACCACTTATCAAATCCAACAAGCACATCATCAAGTCCAATCACCACATCAACAAATTTCACCTCAATCCTATGTGTCATCTATATCATCATATCAACCTCATCCATCCACATATCATGTTACCTCTTCATCAACCTATCACACCTCTTCTAATGTCAACCCTTATCCATATCAATCCACCTCTCAACAACCATTATCCTATGCAACCCCTCCATCATTATCACAATGTAACAAATCATACCACAACAAGTCCAAACACCATTCCAACCTCAACACATTCAACCACAATCCTATGTGTCACCTTCATCATCATGCCAACCTAGCCCATATACCTATCATGTCAATTCCACATCGACATATCCACCCATATCACAACAAGAACATAGGAGCCTAAGTCCACCTTGGCAACAAAATCAAGAGCCTTTCAATTCTCATGCTCCATTTGTCAAGGGGAACACCAATCTAGTTCATGCAACCTATAACTCTATCATACCACCATCCAATCAAATTCATATCCCTAAGCCACCATGTCCTAGTCCTAATCCATTGTCCTCTCCACCTTCTAACCCATCAAACTCTTCATTACCCTTACCATCATCTAATCCTTCATCAAATCTATGCCCTAAATTCAAACATTTCAAAAGTAAACCTATGGCATTACCCAAATCCACCCATCCACCTACAAAGGATGTGACCCAAGGGCTACTAGCAAGGAATGAAACATCGCCATGTCATCCAACTCATATATTTGAACCTACCAAAGAGTCTTCAAACATCAGGCCCATCCTTACAACCCCATCATGTAGTCTTCCCCTTGAGCCTAATTCAACCTCCATCATGTCTCCATGTTGTTAACCATATAGAACATGTTGATCCCATTCAAGAGTCACCCCCTTCCGCTTCCATTCAAGCAAGCCAAGAGTTATTTCAAGAGAATTATCCTAAGCATGAGGAAACATTAACCTCTCATTCTAATCAAGATCTAGGACCATCTAATGATCCCACTCATAACATACTTGGTGATATTTATGATCAAGCTCCCCTCTATGATCTTACCTATGATCAAGAAGGCCATGATGACCCTCTTAGCTTTATTCATTCCATAGTCAAGAGCCTATCACTTCACCTATCCATGAGCAAGAAACCTCCATTGCTCCTATCCATCCCCTACCTAGCCCTATCCATGATCCATCAACATCCACTTTCCTTGATGAGACATATGCCTCCCAAGCACACATAGAAGATCAAACAAATACCTTGGATCTAAGTGAACACAATGCTAATCAAGATCCTAATGATCCTCCATCACCCAATATCAACCTCATTGCAAGTCCTTCATCATATCCGATTGGTCTTTCCACCCTCATTCATGGATGTTCCTACTTAGAACAACAACCATTATCTTCCCTTGCTTCATTTTCTCCATCCAATAAGGAACTCGTTTCTAGTGTTCCACCTACACTTAGTCTCGTTGTCCATTGCATACTCCAAAACATGAACCACCAAGGTAAAGGTTTAGACCTTCACGAACAAGGTATTTTGGAGCCCATCCATGTCAAAGTCCCTCCACGCTCTTATGGCCTTGGATATACACCCCAAGGACACCAATCTCAAGATGTTGGTACTTCCTTCATGACCTCTAAGTCTACTTTCCATCATAAATCCTATCATACGCCTAAAACATAGGTTGCCATCTCTCCTCGATCATCCTACAAATGTAAAAAGCATGTGACCATACACCTTCCACCATCCACTTTTCTACCATTGCTGCCAACTCCTAATATCCCTCCATCCACTTTACCACCATTACTCCCAACACCTAATATCCTTACCATTCAATCCTCTTATCCATAAATACTCTATCATTCCTAATCATGACCAAAAAATGCACACATTGTCTGAATAAGAAGCTTCCACTCATTCCACCTATCCCATGGAATTCAAAAATAAAATTTTCAATGCCTCTACCTATAAAGTAAAAAATACTAAGGGTCCTCATGCCTTAGGACATCAATACAAAAATTCAAAGAAAAATACATCCCAAAAGTTATATAAACCCATAGCTCCAAAAGTAAAGGCCAGAACTAAATTGGTTTGGGTCCCTAAGAAAAAGGAAAGCAAGTCAAATGAGGCATCCTCATCTAAAAAATACCAACCATCTAATTCCACCTCACATTCCCACTCTATTCAAGAATCTCATATTGCATCCCACAAGCAAAATAAAAGCCATAAAAATACTGTCTATGTGGGTACCTAAAACACGTCATCACCCATCTCCTAAGCAAACATCTTCATTGCTTCCTACACCTCGTCTGCATCAAAAGCTTCAATGTTTATCATAGTGTGTGGAACCATTGGTCATGGTTCCCTTCCATTTCACAAAAATTCCACATACCTCCATCTCCTCATCCTTCACTCATTATCCTACATATCTCCCCCATCGCCTTCCTATGGTCCATGCTTTTGGCTAAGCCTCCCCATTCATCTTTTGCATAAGTCCCATATAATCCCTATCATCTTCCCTACATAATCCACTATTTTCCTCCATAATCCATCATCTACCTACTCCATCTCCCTTTCATGTCATCCCTTACCAACATCTATGAGCATAATGACATTTGACATGGTCCATGTGATGACATCCATCTCTAGTGGGGCTACCACCTTTCATGGAACTAGACACTTGAGTCCCTCCTATCCATATTCCCCTTGTCCCATCCAAAAAGTCAAAAAGTCAAAAAAATAAAAATAAAAGTAAAGAGAAATCCCTTTGTCCAATGGTGAAAACCTGGTAAACATGCGCCATGGATAAGTACCATGATGAAAACCTAGAAAATAGGCATCATGTGTAGGTTGATCTTCTATGTCACTTACACTTGGGGGCACAATGTCTCATCTATCCAACCTATCATTTTCATGTGTCATATCATTTCCATCCTACCTACCATCTTTAGCCATCATACATACCTATCATATTGAGTTCACTTATCCACCCTTCTCCTTTTGATCTTGATGAAGATATAGGGGCAAAGTGTTGAAACATGCTTTGGATATCTTTTGATATACCTCATCCTTCCAGACAAGGCTATCATTATCCTATTGTCATAAGCTTTATCATGAAAAATCCTGAGTATTGTACCTACAATGGGGCATGCTATTCCTATGCGACATAGTCCTTGAGATCACATCCTTGCTCTTTTACACATACATCCATTACATCCATGATAGCATATCTATCCTACATCCACCTAGACTTGGTCCCCCCCTTGTCATTGGTATCTAGCACAAAGGCTACACAAATTGTCATCCATTGACATTCCAAAAAATCTCAAAAAAATACAAAAAAATTGGTAAAAAGTCTTGAAAAAATCAAAACATTTCAAAAATCCAAAAAAATGAAAACATGTCCAAAACATAAAAACATTCAAATAACACTCAAAAATCTCAAAAATAGAGTCAAAGTCAGTCGGTCCTTGTCATTATTGAACTATGTTGCCTTTGCGACTAAACGTAGGCAAGGTCATTTGTCGATGAGCCCCCGAGGCTACCTAAGTCAGTCCTTTAGGGTTTGCTACATCAGTCACAATAAATCATACATTGTTCACAAAGACACAAACAGTCATCAAAACATTTGACAAGTCACGTATCAACAAGACAACAAGCCAACGATGTCACTCAGTCAAAGTGTCAACCAATCAACTTATGTCTTATACAAGATGTGTCCTTCCTGAAACCAGACATTGTCATTTAGTCAAGCCTCATCATTTACCTTATACAGGTGGTCACATGGTCGAAACTATACTCGACGTCTTATATGACATGTCTCTTTCCTGAAACCAGGCTTTGTCAAATGCTCAACCCGTTAATCCCCTAGTCAATTAACTGTCAAATAAATTAAAATTTGGCAAACATTCTAACTGACAATTAACATTGTGGCTTGTCTTGTCTTATCTTTCTTTTGGAATTTGTCTTTGAGTCAGGTTACCAATTCCTCGAGGATGTCTCATGAAGGATTTAGAGGAGCGATGATGTCTCTTGATTCTTTTCTTTGACTGATGTCTGTGGATTGTCTTGGAAAAAAGACTGGGGCAACTTAGCCCTTAGTATGAGTTAGGACATTCCTTGTCTGCGACTGTTTATTTTTCGCAAGTGGATGACCTTGCACACCTTGGTCTATGTCTACCACGGTGTTTGTTGTCTATTTGTAACATTTTACCCCCCAATGATGATTAATGCAACACCTATTTGTACTTTGACAAAATATTGAAGGTTTATTTCTTGTCCTACCATTCATCTTTTCCGCTCTAACATTTCCTCTAATCTGCATCTTCATCATCCTTATCTATTTTTTTTCCCCTATGCTTTTTCCCTTTGTCTTCTAATCTCCTCGTCCATTTCGAGAGCACACTCGTGTTCTCTGAACTCGATTGTCCTCTCAAGGGGGCATACCGCTACCTCCTCATCATTCTTCCTCATCCTATTTTTCACTAGGGCATATCCTGAATTGAATTTTCTTTGTCACAATGAGATAAACTACATTATGACAAAGAGGGGCAAAATTCACCAATGTAACTAAGGTAAAAAGTTAGGAAGCAATATATCAAATGCATAAACAAAACCCTAGCTAAACAATGAAGTACAATGGAGTTAATTAGCATAAAAGAAAGAAAATATTTCACCAAAATTCTTCAAGCCCTCTATGATTGACCTTCATTGCCCTTCTCCATTTGCTGCAATATTATGTTTTCCCTCAAATTTTTGTGAGCAACTATGACTATGACTATGCGGTAAACAAATATTGAAGGATTTGACTCAAAATGCAAGTGTACTCAGATTCTACAAGCATGAAGAAGTGTGGAAGCCTAAATTCTGAAGCATGAAGTATGAGATGATGAAGTGATAACATTAGGAGATTAAAAAAAGTCCCCAAATGAGGTTGACATTGCCTTTTTATAAAAAAGTCAATTTTGGATGAATGACTAGGATTAAAATTTGAGAGATGCCCTAAGATCAAAGGCTGAAATTGCATGTGACAACCCACAATTAGGGTTAGAGAAACATTAGGGTAAAATTTGAAATGAAAGGCTGAGATTTGATTTTAGATGGTCAAGAATGCATGTGACAAGAAGATATTGGGCATGGGAAAAGAGACTACTGGAAAATCAAATAATAATTTAAAATTATTTGATTTAAAAGGCCGAGTTGATCTTTTGAATTAAAAATTAATTTAATTCAAAAGTGGTGGGATAAATGGACAGTGGGGAATTTTAAATAAATGACTTTATTTAAAATTAGAAGAAAAGTGAATAAGATAATTAAATAATTATGGAGAAAATAGACAAGGTGGACAATAATTAAATAAATCATAGGAATTTATTTAATTATAAGAAGACATAAATAAATTAATAACGTAATTAGGAGGAAATGGTAGACAAATAATAATTAAATAAATTTAGGAATTTATTTAATTACAAGGAGACATAAGATTACCCACATATTTAAATAAAATAAATATAATTTATTTATTTAAATAGTGAGAGGAATACAAGATATGAATTAATTAAATAATTAAGAATTATTTAATTAATAGTTGAATTTGGACTATAAAACATAATTAAATATTTCAATTTTATGTGTCTATAATAAATATATAATTATCAATATTGATGGACATTCTACAATGACAACAAGAAGTCATGTCATTAATATGTACACAAAAATATTAAAAAGCCAACATTCTAACTCTAAAAAATATTACATAAAAATAAAACAAGTATATTATTTGTGTTGTCCTTCTAATCATTTTCAATATAATAAAATATAGATATTAAAAATAACATTCCTATCCTTAGAAAAGTCTATATAAATATTAAATAAGAATATAAGTTGTTTGGTTATATTAAAGATAAATCTTTGTTTATGCAATGAATACAACATATCATTATCTATATTTATATATTTTTTAATATAAATATATTATCTTAATTATATATTTAATGATATAATTATTTTAAGAGTATTATCTTCTATTTTTTATATTTATTAAAATAAATAATTATTTCATAAATGTATAATATATAACAGTAAAATGAAATAAGTCAATATAAATATTTCTCATAATTGTGTAATGAAGTTCAAATATCATATTTATACAATAATTTTATATGGATATTATCTTAACTATATATTTTAATCAATCCAAAGAGTTTGGAGTCCATTCCATAGAGCTCGGAGTGTGTACATCGTCCCATATAATATTTCTGACAAAGAAATTCGCAGACATTAATATCTGCACTTTACTTTAGACTGACACAATGATGCATAAAGAACGTGCCTACCTGCGGAAACTAATAAACAAAGGGAAATACGGAGATTCCCGTCACATAAATTACGACTTGGAGATAGAAGAATCAGTTATGGCCTA